>CAIGRS010002975.1:0-18410 GCA_903798395.1 Fraxinus floribunda
AATGTGCATTGCACGTTGCTTGCACCTAGTATAACTTAAATATCCCTATGCTAACGTGACCCAATAGGCTTGACGTTTATTTGGCATTTTGTGTTGATGATGGAGTGAATGTTTGAAAATATTCAAAAGTAAAATTAAATTGAATGAAATTGTAACAACAATTCACAAGTTTCAGTATCTTCCATTTCATAATTAATTTGTATTTGAATTAGTGGTTACAAATTCATTCATGACTCTTGTAACATTATTTGTGTTAAATACACAACTAAATAAGAAAATTAAAACATTCATCATCCTAATACTATATAAGGAGGTGTTCTCCTCCTTACTCCACAGAACAAAATGAATGAGTTCTCCCTTCTCTCTTCTTTCTTTGTTATGAAAATTAAAATAAAATTGAATGAAACTGTAACAACAATTCATAGATTTCAAGTTTCTTCAATTCCCTAATTAATTTGTATTTGAATTGGTAGTTACAAATTAACTCACGACTCTTGTAATATTATTTGTGTTAAATACAATATTAAATAAGAAAATTAAAACATCCCTCATCCGAGTACATTATAAGGAGGTGTTCTCCTCTTATTCCACACACCAAAATGTGAGAGTTCTCTCCTCTCTCTAAATTTCTCTCTTCTTTCTTTGTTATAAAAAATCTTGTTATTAATAGTTTAGATAATTTGTTTGTTCTAGCTCGGTGATAGAATTGTGAATATTCTTAGTTCGCCTAAAGTAACAACGATGTGCTAGTCGGCTACATTCAACCATCACGTCTTGAAAGACAGACACCATTAGTCATCTTGCACCACAGTAGTAGGCAAATTTATTTTAAGGAAACTATGTGCAATATAGATATAGATCTCGGTTCCTTTCAATATCGCTACTACATCAACAACCATTTTCCTCTATTTTCATTGTTACTATGTTTATTGTGATGTTTCTTTCCATTATTTTATTTATATAATTTCAACAGTATTTTTAATTTTCTTTTTATATTTTTTCTAATAGTAAGTACAATAACTTCTTTCAACGTACCAGTTAGCTTTTCCTCCATTTCGTAAACAAGATTTTCAGCTCGACAATTTTCCATTCAAAATTGGTTGATTTGCATAGGAATAAGAATTAGTTCCATTTGTTTCACTAGTACTTGCATATCAAAACACTAAAAGTGGCCCCCCTATGTACTTATAGCACTTCCCCTGAAAATAATTCAACACATTACAACAAATATTTTCATACTTTCAAACTTATCATATAATTACAATTATACATCGTTATTAATACAATCAAATATGCATTCCTCATTTAAACACAATTAAATTATATTTAACCGTTGAATCTACAATTCAATTGTGTGGTTCAAATCGTGGGTTGAGGACCTCGAGGTGAAGAAAAAGGTGGTCAATCGTCGGTGTTGATGCATATGAACTGAGTAGAAAATGCAATTACATAGTAAAAATGACAAATCTATGTATCGAGACAAGAATGAGATTCGGGATTTGAAAAAAGTTGGAAGGTAAAAAGTATACGGAAAAAACTCGTGCAAATAGTGAAAGTGAAAAAAAAATAATTATTATTATTAGAACTTTTAAATACAAAATTGGACAAGATTTCTACCGGACTACAACATATTGATCACATTAGCAAGACATTTTGCCCACATAGGATTTTCTGTTAAATAATAGACGGCTTACTACAGACTACTGACGAATTATAAATTAAGGGCGTGTTAAGCAAAGATTAAAATCGAAAAATGGGTTATCGTTGATTTTTATTAAATGAGTGTGATGATTATATTTTTAATTTTAATTGTATTAAAATCTATAAAACGCTAATTAATTATTCACCTATTAGTCCTAATTAATTCATAGAAAGTGACAGTGACAAAGAAAATAAATAAATGGAAATAATCCCCCAAAGTAAATCTTGTAGCTCTTTTATGTCCATTGAGCTTCCGGAGTAAATTAATTCCAGCAGATCTAGATCCCACTTCCAGTTATCTCTTTCTACACTTGTTGATTGTACATTCAGGTAATTATTTTGGTTAGATTTCTTTCTAAATTAGTTAAATTCTCCACATTTGTTGGTTTTTTCATTGATTAGTAAATATTGTGTGGATCTGTGATTGGATATATTTCGGTTCATTTAGTGAGATTTTCTGATGATTTAATGAAGTCCTTAACTCTTATACAGTGAAGTTGTTCACGGGAAATAGTTGAAATATGTTTAGTTTTTCTGCTTCATTACAGATTAATTCGATTTAAAGCTTTTGAGATGTGGGTTCAGTTCAGTTCCTTGATCTAGGTTGTTTCAAATTGAGGAAGAAACTCATATAAAGATCGTTGTGCATTGGCGAAATGATGTGAACAGGATTGGCCCCGCTTTTAAGTAGCTGCTCCTTAGTTAACTGGTGAAATGAAACTGAAAAAAGCAGCTTAATATCATGGCCAAATATGCTCATGCCTGCAATTTATTTGCGTTTCGATCTCCTCAATCGAGGCAATGAGTGTTAGCCAAATGATAATTTTTTTTTTTTGATAATCCGGGCTAGCTTGTGTTCACCTCAACTAATTCCACGCGCTCTTACAACCAGGTATTCACCTCAGTGGTCTAAGGGGACTCGAACTGGTGACCATTGGGAGCAAATCCAAGGTTTGATCAATTGAGCTACCCCTCGGGGTTATAATTAGCCAAATGATAATTCAAATTGTGGAATTACCGTGTGTCTGTCTGTAGCAATCAACTCATGGCTTCTTTCTAGGATTGCATGTTAGGATGATCTATTTCATATTCACTAACTGATCAGGAATGTCTTCTAGTTCAATTGGTTTAGTATGTGTAATGTACTGCTACTAATACATCTGAGGGCTGATGCCCTCCTGGTATGAGGATTTCCAACTTGGCGCATTCTGCATGACTGGGCTTATAGCAAACTAAAATACTCTGTTCTTACTCTACTTTTGGAATGTTTAATTGGCACGATAATGTTATGAATCTATGTTAGTGACCTTTGTATGCAAGTGGTGATTGAGATTTAATTTTTCTTTGAATTGTGTCTTTTATGTGTATAAATGGAGCCTTTTTTTTGTTTCGAAAATATGGTCTTATTTTCTACTGCATCAATTCCATATCTTGCAGGCTCATAACAACGGTAAAACAATGTCTAGAAGGCCCATTTCCACTCGTCGCCTTGCAGACGGTGGGAGCATTCCATTTATGGGTTCATTGCACCCCAAATCCCGTCCATCTCCTCTATTATCTGTAGGGCTTCTTGTTGTGGTAAGTCTGATATCCTTTTCTTCAAATTCTTCACACACAAGGACATAGATAATCAGAAAAACATTTATGCACCAACTATTAGCTTGAAGTCGTTACCTTGACTGCTAGGAGGCGGTGTCATAGGTAGGGTTGCCAGTCACAAGATTCATATTGGACATTATAAATACTGGAAATAATGATCTAGGATTCCTTTATTGTCTAGTGTCTACGTTAGTGATCCCTATTGAAATCTTCTTTTTTTCTCCAAATACATGCACTCGTGCACTAGAAATTCATATGCATACATACATTCCCTCATTGCCATATAGACTGAATTTGTTACGGTATATTTCATTTTTGGATTGAATTATGATAAAATATGACCAACAGACACTGCTATTTCTACCCCTTCTTAATATATGTTTCTGATTTGATTTCATAGTGACAATATCTGATATTGTATATTTTGTGAATTTTCAGGGAGCATTATTAATTGTTGGTTATATGTATCATGGTTCAGGTATGTAGTTTGCCCTGTTTATTTGTTTATTTATATCCTAATCAACAAATTTTATGCTTTATGTGCCTTTGCATCATCTTTTGCTGGATAATTTTTGTGGTCTTGTCCTAAATCTCAATGTTGTTATACTTTTTCAATTTAATTTAATTGCATCCATTTCTTCTGGAAAGTCATTTAGATTACTATTTATTTTATTTGAGTTGTAGAGTTTATATCAATTGATGTAATCATAGTTTTTGAATCTTTTCACGACAGGTTCAAGGAATGGTGACATGGCGGCTTTAAGTAGACTGGATGGTAAATTTTCAAGCTATAAAAGCATTAACCTTTACGTTGATTGGTTACAAACTCAAACCCTTCATGTCTCGATTTCTATGCTTATTATACTTGGAATATGACTATCATATCATGATATCTTTAATATCTATGTATTTTAAAACAAAGACAGCTTGACTAGTTGAAGAGTTTTCCATTTTTCTTTAATTTTATATAGCTTGTTCAGTGCTTATGAAAATGTTCCTTGTTCCAATTTATATAATACCGGTTGATTTATTGAAGACGAAGCAGCATACGCATGTAAAAAGCCTAGTTTCTTTTTTCTAACAACCATTCCAACTGCAACATTTTTTCTTCATTTTTTGATTGCTTTGTAGTGTTGGTACTTATCCCGTTCTTTCTAGAATGTTGAATAGTCTTTCACTGCAAAAGTTCATTTCTGACATTGGTGATTTTATCTAAGTGCGTGATTTTTAATCTATATAATCTTTTATGGTTTGAAGAATAATCTTATTGGGGTGGAAAAGTACTAGTGTGCTTGCTTGCTTAATTCTAATGAATTTGATTCTAATCTAACTATGATCTTCCTTTGATTACTAAAATGCTGAAGAAGATGATTGGCTGATATTACAACATAGGTGCCTGCAGTTCTTCTATCTGACTTTTTTTTGGTTCATTGATCGAAAAATAAATAAATGCTACTAATAGGATGGAATATCATTGTTTGAGAAATTTAACCATGTATGTGCAGGTGGTGTTTCATGTACTCTAGAACTTCAGAAATTAACTCCTATTCTTAAGAAAGCATATGGTGACAGCATGAGGAAAGTGTTGCACGTAGGCCCTGATACCTGCTCAGTAGTCTCTCAACTATTAAAAGAAGATACTGAAGCTTGGGGTGTGGAGCCATATGAGTTAGATGATGCTGATGCTACCTGCAAAAATCTTGTACGAAAGAGCATTGTGCGCGTGGCTGATATCAAGTTTCCTCTTCCCTACAGGGCAAAGTCATTTTCTCTTGTCATAGTGTCAGACGCATTGGATTACTTGTCGCCGAAGTACCTGAATAGAACCATTCCTGAGCTAGCAAGGGTATCGACTGATGGTTTAGTTATATTATCTGGTAATTCTCTAGAAACCATGGCATATTATATTTATTAACAGTTCTGCACATGTTACTTATAGCAAATGGAAACTTAACATGTTTGTTTCTTTATAGCTAGGAATTGATACAGGCTTTTTATTATGTTTTCATGTTTACTTTTGGAAGGTCTCACTTATCCTATGCCACAGTAGTTAGGTGGGACTCATATTAATGGTTCCTAAGGACTTGGGTATCTGCCTTTTACCAACATGGATTTAAACATTTTGGGCTAGTGTCTAATTATTGTTTCGAGGCTAGTGACCTTACTCGAGTTCATATACTGGTGTTAGAGTCATCTTCATGGTGATGTCCATTTGGGTGAACCTGGATTTTTGGAGCTGGGCCAGCTGGCAATATTTCAGACTCAACAAGCACTTCTTGTATCCAGTGAGGGATTTTTAACATCCTGTCCCACATTGTTTATGTGGAACTTATTTGGATAGTTTCTAAAGAGTTGACTCAATACCCTAGATAGCATGTGCTTGAAAGCATTTTGTGATGGTTTGTGTCCAATTATGTTTGCCTAGGCAGTGTAAATGACTGAAGTCCTTATGATGTTAATTAGATTATGCTCAGGTGGTAAAGGAAAATGTCGAGTTTAATATTAAAAAGGTTTGAGTTTCAACTCTTAACCAAATATTTTAAAAGCAAAAAACCCTTTCTTAAAAGTAGATTTTGTTTGTAAATAAAAAATATATATAAAATGCTCTTAACCATATATTTGGTTTATTAAATACAGTGTTATTCTGAAGAACCAATACAATCCAGAAGTATGGATTTGCATACTTATGTGCCAACCCATATTTGGCATACTTATGTGCGGGAGCATCCCACACATTTGTGTGGCAAATAAGCTGGTTCAAACATGCTCTTCTTGGTTCCAAGTGATCAAGGTTCAAATATATGACTGAGATTTTGAGAATTACACTGAGGGGTAGAATGTTAAAGTGGGCGCATATAGCACTTAGTGCACCAATCCCAAATGCTATTAGAGTTTTGAATTTGAACGTGCTTGGGTGAGAGGAATATGGGATAGTGACACCTGGAAAATCTTCTTTCACACATCATTTAGCTTCAAAGGAACCAATTTAGGCCAGTGGTGTAGGCAACATGTTAAGAGTTTTACCTGCCGTCATAGTTTAACTGCATATTTATTGGCATATCTGGTTGTATCATCCCTGGACTGCTCTACATGCTCATGCTTTTCCAAGTAAATAGTACTGTGAGGGTAGCTCTTATGTCACCCAGATGATCTAGGATAAGTAGTACTAAGATGGTGACTTTTTAAGGAAGTCTATTGTTTTACATTACATTTCCACTTATAAGTAATCCGTCTAGGCCCCTGGTCTTGGCAACATGTTATTTTGACTTGAGCACATATTGCAAGGTAGTGACTGTGAGTACTTGTAATGTCTAACCCACTTGTAAAATTTTCCAAGGTACAATACTGAAATATCCTTTGATCTGAATTATGGCCTATTCTACAAAGTAGGCTTAGGGGCGTAAGGTGTGTTTCTTGCTGGTGCTACGGCCTACATTTTGGTGGTGGCCTGTGTCAGGCCTTGCATGACCTAACATTTTGTATTGCGTGCCTGACCAAGCTACACACGATGGAAATCCCCACCAGACTGTGCCGAGGCCAACCTGGGCCGATAGTTTTTTTATAACAAAATTGGGAAAAAGAACTGAAATCCCCCACTCCCGACAGCCAAAAAATTGGAAACCGATCACCATTTTGTTGAAAAACAGTTGATGTAAGTTGTGGGCTTAGGATGTCTAACCTGGCTTCCTCATCAGGCCAAGGTTTGCGCCGATATGAAACTTTTGTCAGGTCATACTAGCTCAACCAACTTTACACCTTTATCTAAAGGTGTAAAGTGGGTTGAGTTGGCATGGCTCATCATGATGTTTCATATAGGTTAGTTTTGGTTTTGTTCCAAACATCTATGGTCTGCGTCTGCGATCCACATGGACCGAACTTTTTGGCAGTATGGTGAATCTCCAGTTGGAGCCCTTGGGAGGGGATTTGTTTTCTTTAACTTTTATTAGAAAAATTATTTGCCCATGTGGGTTAGTTCAACATGGACTATGCCGCGCCATGTAAAGTTTCATTGTATCAGGCTTGGCTAGCCACACAAATTCTAGTTCATGCGAAGCCTGAAAGAAACCCTATCACAAACCTCCAAATTGTGGGTCATGCTGCTGTTGTGACCCCTTTACACCCTTAGCTCAGATTCATCCTAAGGTGAACCACATCGGGAGCATCACTTTGATACTCCGCTTAAAAATAACTATACTAAATAAGAGTATGGTTATGTTCTCTATGTCTTTTGTTTAGCTTTCTCTCCCTTTCTCCTCGGAATAAGGCGAAGGCTATAAAGGCCTTCCTTCAGCTTGGATGGTGACCCTTGAAAGCCCATGTTTATTGCCCCTATTAACTTATAAGCAACCAATTTAGGCACTGACATTGGCAAGTGGCAACATGTTAGAAACCTAGCATATCGCTAAGTAGTGAATATATTTTGAGTTTTAAAGACCATGTATATACTTCCTAACTCCTTAATATTGGATTTACCTCGTGTAAATTCATGGCATACACTACAAACTGAATCTCACCCATATGGACATCCCATGAGGTTGGCTCTCGTACCATTTGCAAATCTTTGGCCGAATCCCTGATCTTTTGAATACGTGGGAGCCCAAAACAAATCGAAAAGTCTTAAGCCTATGTTTCAAGGAAGTTGCTATTCCTATTCTTGACAAACTATTATCATAATTTTCAACCAACCGATATGGGATTAAGTGTTATGGTCATTCTCTTGCTGGCTATCAAATTTATAATGAAGCTATATCTACTAATTTTCAAATTTTTTTTATAGGTTTTCCAGGTCATCAAAGAGCTAAAGTAGCAGAGCTATCTAAGTTTGGTCGCCCGGTAAGCGTCAGTTTACATTTATTTTACAACATTTTAAGTTAATACTAAGAGCAGATTTTATGTCATTGATCGAAATGTTCATCCTTTTGTGTACCTTCTTTCGGCATAAAATAATTGGATACAAACAGAACAAAATATATTGAATTGCAATTTTTTTGTTCGTTAGTATGATGCTGGGTTGAATATTGCTGATAATGCAATGCCCCAAGGTTAAACTTCGAAAAATATTCCACGACTAATTCATGTTAGATGTCTTGTAATCTTCTTATAACCCAACTTTCTAAGGTTAAACTCCAAAACATTGAACACTGATCTCTGCCTTCTGTAGGCTAAACTGCGAAGCTCGTCTTGGTGGATAAGATTTTTCATTCAAACCAGCTTAGAAGAGAACGAAGTTGCTACTAAAAAGTTCGAGCAAGCAGCAGCCAAGAAGTTGTACAAATCGACTTGCCAAGTTTTCCACCTCAAACCGTTGCATTAATTATCCACTCAACATATGGCCTCTCTGTGAAAATGATGCAAAAGGGCATCTTTAGTTCTTACAAGCTTTAAATTATAAATGTGGAATTTTTTGTTTCCTTGATTTATTTTAATACGAGACACAAGTATTGTTTGATTGAAATTTTTGTTTGTACAAGTTAGCATCCGCCAAAATGTATTTTTGTGGGGATTCACATGTGAAAATTGAAGAGAAAGTTAACACACTTTATTGTGATTTCTCTAGTCACTTGGAAATTGGTCCGTTGCTGGATGGTGACATGGGTTCACATCATCACATGCCTTTACTGTTATAGGTAAAGTTAGTGGGACAATGTAAAAAAAATTATAGGGAAAATGAACTAAATTTTTTTATTATTTTTGTTCTTGTATGAAGAAAGTTCTTTCAATTGGACGAGAAAATTTCTTGTATTCTTGAATTATTGAAAATCGATAATGTATGTCACTATCTCATTAACATGTATGATGTATCTCATTCATTTTGGGTCCCAATTAATAGTGGATCCCTGCCAGTGTCTAATTCACATCAGTTATCCATTCTAGGCTTCAGCATTTAACTCACACGTCAATTAGAAGGTGGTAGAGAACATGGAATTATTTGTAAAAGAGTAACGATATTCATCATTAATTGAGATTATTACCATTTGCCACTCTAGGTAACAGTGATTTTTTATTTTTTTTGTTAAATTATTTGTTATCAATGGTAAATAATAGTAACGAGGGTTGTTTTATTGTCTTTAAGATGGATTTAAGATGTATGCTGTAAATTAGGGGTAAACACAGTTCGATTTATATGGTTAGTGAATAATTTTCAAATCAAATCACTTAGAGTGGTTTGGAATTTTTCAAAATCAAATCAAACTAACACGATAATACATTCTATAGCTTTCTTGGAAGCAATTCTTATTGCAAAAAAAAAAAAAATCACCTCAATGGTCTTTGTACTGATGAACTCCTAAATGAATCAAAGACTCAATCACTCGTAAGGATTGCAACTCAAAAGCAATTAGGGATATTGAATAACTACTCATTTGTGATGAACGATCGATGAACATTGTTTAGTTCAGTTCAGTTGTTCAGCACTTCAGCCAATTTGAGGGTTTTGCACTCACAATTGCGATGATTGATGAATAATTGGGTATTAATTAATTAATCAACTAATTAATTGTGATGGAAATTGCCTAATTGGGTTGATTTAATATGACTATATCTTTTTAATTGGGATGTGTTTAGTTTTAATTGTGTTGGATACAAGTTTAATTAATTTATTTTCAGTTTTTTTTTTTTTTTTTCTGGTAAACGGTTTGGTGGTTTGAAATAGTTTGCAAAAATTGAAACATAAACCAAACCATTTCGAAACGGTTTGATTCGGTACAAAATCAAAACATTGATGAATCCACGTAAACCAAAACCAGTTTCGAAGAAGTGGTTCCGGCTCGATTTTACTGTTTGATGGTTTAGTTATTTAGCCCTACTATAAATTATTCGAGTGATAGAATGTGTAATACTTTTGGATCCCTTAAAAATTTAAAATCTGTGAATAAAAAGTGATTTGAGTATTTATAAATATCATCAGCTTAGACTTTGAGATTCTCATCCACCAAAAGTCTTGCAACAATAATTATGGTTACTGAAATAAAATCCCCAATCAGTTATCGATTCTAGAATATTGGGAGAAAAACTCAAAGGTAAGCCCGACATTATTTCATAGAGAGAGAGAGAGTTTTGAATAGTATTTTTGAGAGAACGTGTGATTAAATTTACGTATAGAATATTTTATTATGTGATTAAAAAATGATCCTTTAACAAAAAGAGTTTGAAAGCAATGAGGGGACTGAATTGGTAAAAAAAGAGAGCACATGCCGTAATTATCGCTGATGTACTTTTGAAATGGCGTGAAAAATCATTTTCGTATCCTTTGAATTTTTTATTCTCCGCCGCTAGTGCAGATACTGTTTCACATGACTTTACTGTTATTGGTATTATGAATTATGATTGTGTATTTAAACCAAATTACTTGGTAAATTATTTTCTAATTGATTGTAAATTTTATTTTATTTTTTTATATGGATAATTGGATACTCCATTTCTGAAAACAAGATTAATATCAATATTTTGGAAATAGAAAAAATCTTATACAACCTCATGGGTGTCTCATTTCGAAATAAAGCCTCGAATGAATAGTGTCGGGATTGGGTTTTCGGGCTTGCGTCTCTCCATAATCTGCTAGAGACATACTACAGGTACATGAATTCAAATTCCTGTACCTGCCAGAACACACACAGTAGGTGGGTGGGTGGGTGGAGTTTTTGCCAATATTTTAATTTACATGGAGCCCACCACATGTGAGTGAAATTTGAATTTTTGTGTGAATTTCTGTTATTTTTTCTTGTACGGATAGCCTTTTTTCAATCTGCTATAAGTATTGAGTTAAGTGGTTGAATTTCCTTGTGTCAAAACTTACATAAGGTAGAAAAAATTACTAAAAATCTAATTTTAGTCCCCCATCAAATAAGAGCAATGGATCTATTAATGAAGATTTGATTTCTAATTAACCAATGTTACATTTCTTTAATCCCATGAGATTTATCGAAGGATAATTCAGAAAATTGTCTATTAACAATGTGACTAAAATTAAATTATATCACTATCATTCACGAGATTATTATTCATCAAGTAATATTATATATACACATGTATGTTGACATGTTGAGTGTATATAAGAACAAATCTTTATTGTCTTCAAGCTATCCATTTGTCTAAATATTATTAATATCCTCGTAAAACAAGTAAATTTAGTTTCAAAATCAAGAAATAAATTACAGTAAATGGATTTATATCTCTCTCCAATCCAAGATTTCACTTTTACAAGAAATTTAGGAGTGTGTAATTTGATCCTAAACTTATTATTTGAAACACATTCAAACAAGAGTTTAGTAGAAAAATACTTCGAGAATAGTCAATTTATTGTTGATCGTAAGTTATTTTCCATTAAGTCAAAATACATGGACAACATGTTTGATACGCTGAAATGATTTCATAAAGTGTCATCAATTGAAATTTTGATGAATTTTAAAAACTCTTATAAATTTAGGTGTCCCTAATTGAGATTATAATGAAATTCATTGAAATCTAATTGTTCCTTGTTGGAATTTTAATGAATTTTAATAAAATTCTTTATAATTTAGATGTCCTCAGTAATTCATAAATTTATAAGAATTTCATTAATGAAGGGATTTTAAAAGACCTGGATAAATTTCAAGTAAAAATACATATAACAAATTGTTTTGAAATTTTACCATTTTAATGAGATTCTTATGAATTTTGGGAAAATCTATTCAAATCCATGAAATTCATTAGAATTTATAATCTTTCTAAATCAATCATAATCAATTTGAGGACACCCTTAAATGGAACAACGGTTAACTTCACAACATGTTAGTATTTCATAGTGACAATAAAAGTGCGTTTGATTAGGAGTATGAAATTTGTATAGGAAGAAGATAAATTCTAGGTAATTCAATTGCCTAAAATTTATTTGTAATGAAATTATTAATTAAATATATTTGATTGATTAATTTTCAACTTATAAAATATTATATTTATCCATTTTTATTGATTGGTATATGAGTTAGTGAATAGATAAGAGAGAGAAAGAGATCAAATTCCTGAAAAATAAAATCCTACTCTCCCTAAAGAAAATATTTTTCTTGATTTTAAGAAAAATATGATCACGTGACCAAAAGTAGAAAAATATTTTTTTATGAAAAAAAAATGTCAATCAAATAACACAAAGGTAGGAACTTGGATAACGAAACATATTTTTCATTAAAAATATTGGTAATCAAACGCATCTGACACATTCGTGAGTGAAAATATAATTATATTTTACTTATTTAAAAATAAGAATAAAAAGGCACGTAGTATTACTTTAATCCAACCCTTTTAAGGCCTCAACGGACCAACTATTTTACCCCTTTAGTCTTTGGCTAACACTTTTGAAAACAAGTCTATAAATACGCTACCCTCCTTACCAAGTAACATGTCCCATTTTCACAAAATCAAGATCAAAATGAATTTCTCTAGAATTAATTCAATTTTGATCATTTATCCCTTAATAGCTTTAACTTTTTTTGCTCATTTCTCCACATCCCAAAACTCTCCTCAAGATTTTCTTGATGCCCACAACAAGGCTCGTGCAGAAGTTGGGGTGCAGCCCCTCATGTGGAATCACACAGTTGCTGACTATGCCCTAAACTATGCAAACAAAAGATATGGAGATTGCAATTTGGAGCATTCACAAGGTCCCTATGGCGAGAACCTAGCCGAGGGGTACGGGAGGTTGTCATCGGTGGATGCCGTGAATATGTGGGTTGGGGAGAAATCTTGCTATGATCATGGATCGAATTCTTGCGTCGGGGGAGAATGTCTGCATTACACTCAGGTTGTTTGGCGTGACTCGACTCATCTTGGTTGTGCTAGAGTTCAGTGCCATAATGGTTGGTTGTTTGTCATATGTAGCTATGATCCTCCGGGAAATTACATTGGCCAACATCCTTATTAATAGGATAATATTTAATAGATGTTGTAACTCGTGAGGTACGGTGATGTATCACCATGATATAAAATAATACTCGTGTTATATTATGAAATACATAATTATATCTATGATGAAAGTATATTTGAGTTATTATATATGAATGAATGGGTTGATGTTTTAACTCATGATCATATGACACATAGTGCTATCGATGGAGCAAACGATAAACTAAATTATCTTATTTAAAAGTTTAAATGATTACTTTATGTGCTATCCATGGACAAACTTGCTTCCTTTTACATTAATGTGCCCTTATGCGAATAATTTTTCGAAACGAATGAATTTGAAACTTGATCTTAACTTTGAATCACTCGTCGAAAATATTAGCTTTTACAAAGTTGATAAATTTTTATACGAGTTAATTTTAAGAGCTAGCAAGTAGAGATTATCACTTAATGTTATTAAAACCCTTGTTATCTAGCTATGTACGTAGGTCTATCAAGTTGTATAGAAGCTTGGCTAGCCACAAATAAGATATGATCGATGTTTGGCATAACCTAATTATATTACGTCATTCTTTAAAACCCTAAACTACCTCAATGTAGGAGTCGCATCTACACAATCATAATACTATGAAAATAATATTCTAAAAAATAGAAAAATATCATGATATCGCCAAAATATGGAAATATTTCCACGTCTTTAACAAGATCAAAGTAGAAAACTTAAAAGACGTGAAGTTAAGAAAGAAAAATAGTCGAGTTTAGATAACAAATTGTTTCTTATTATCTTACAACACGATAAAATAATTACCTATCTGCGAGGATCCGTCTAAAGAGAGCTAATTTAGTACTTAAAATCGCCAAATTTTGTAAAAAAAAAAATTCTAACAATATTTTATTATTTCTCATCGTGCAGTTTCTAACCTAATTTACGGCCAAAGATCGAGTGATATTCCTTTATAGCTTAATTTTAGCCGCTGATTGGGTTCTCCTTCTGCACTTGGACACCGTTTGTTTGTGTATTGTTTATTTTTTAACTATGGACATGTCATGTGATCGTTTCTTATTGAATTTTATTTATTTATTGTGCAAATGTTTAGAACTTTGAATTGAAATAGACATGACTGGACATTATGAATATTTTTCAGTTATCGTATTCTATTCAATATACAAAATATGCGACTATTTAATGTTTTTTTTTTATTATTTATAATTGTGGATGTCTAGGTCAGTTTGCGCGCACATCGACTAATTCCACAGGACCCTGAAATTTACGGTCGGATACTCACCTCAGTGGCCTGAGGGGTATTAATGTGTTGATTTTGAGAGGCGAAGATTAATTACTCTTTTTCATTTGATAGTAAAACAATTCTTCAGGAGGTCTAACCAATTTCCGAAGTTTTATTAACTGTCCCATATTAAGAAACAAGGTTTCATCTCAAAATATCAACATTTTATAAGAGAAGTAGTTCAAACTCTTATATGTTGATAATTATCTGATATGAAATTTATCTCCACTTGTCCCTGCAAAAAAAAAAAAAACATATTTTGAGCAGACCAATATTGAAATTCATACGTTCATTTGAGTCTTAATTGAATCAAATTGTTTGTTTGAGATTAATAAACTCTGAAACCATATTAAGACGTGTGGTTTCATGAGTAGCCTAATTTTTAATATATTGGTATATATATTTTCATAATTATTCGATGTAGAATTATTCTTTAATATCCCGTCTAATATAAATACTTTTTAAATGACTTAACTTTATTTTTAAGCTTAGTCAAGCATAAATTAATGTCTTGATACAATAACTACCTATTATTTGACTTGAAAAATTGTCTTGTTGGTGATAAATTTCTTACAACATTTTCTTCTTTGTTATAGTCTCAGGTTGCAATCAATTTTTCTAACATAATTTATGGCCAATAATAGAGTGATCTTCGTTTTAGCTTAATTTCAGCCACTGATTGGGTCCTGTTGGATTTGGACTCCCATTTTTTCAACTGTGGACATGTGATCAAGTTATTCAATTCACCTGAATTAGATTAATTCACAGAGATGCAAAAAAAATAATAATAATAAGTTCCTGCACATAATTATGAAAAATTAAATTTTTTTTTTTATTCGTGTCGCTAAATTTACGAAGTTGGTGTGAATTGGACATGACTACGAAAGAGAAGTGTATAAAAAAAAAATAAAAACTTAGTTATCGTATTTTTCAATGTGCCAAACCTACGGTTATCGATAAATGTTGTCTAACATTTTAATTAATTTCTCATAAAAAAACTTGCCTTTAATTAGTGCCGAAGACCCAAGATTTGAAGCACTTTCTAAAGGTTATGGCTCGGGTCGGGTCTCACCATGTCGATGACAAAAATCCATGTTTCGACAATTTTTTTTTTTTTTTTCTCAATTTTATTGAACTCAACGTAATGAATATTTTCAATTGCTTTAATTTATGCTAATTATTTCAATGGCTACGATTTTAATAAATCGTCTTCGTTTGACTTGTAATTATATATTAGCAAGTGGCTTACACAAGTTGGAGAATAGGTATGGAAGTCCTATGTTTGGACCAAGCACGTTTTGTTCTTTGTTGCCAAATCTATTAAAAACACGTTTATTTAATTAAGAAACATAGTAATTAAAATTCACTGTTTAGTCCAATGTTTTAGGGTAATATTCATCAAAATAAACTTTTCAATATTTATAAATAATTGAAATTCATTTAATTTAAGAGTGATTGAAGACTTTGGAACTTTTTATTAACAATCTTGTAATCATTTTCTTGAACGCGTATGGTCTTTGGTAGTTATAATAGGATTAGACTTTTAGAATTAGTGATTTATGATTTCGGAAATCATAATAGAATTAGGGTTCTAAAAGAACAAAGAATTTAGTAAGATATGGTCTTCGAAACTAAGAATAAGTCAATAAAATTAGGATTACGAAAAAGTATATAATTGACATAGAATTTAGAGGGGCAATTAGGGGGGGACCCAGCACCTGGTCAGTCTCTGCTGCCGCCCGTTCAGGATCCGCCAGAAACTTAAGGTAAGTCGCCGACGTCGAGAAGAAAAAATTGAAGAAGATACTGTGTTAATTTTTTTTCCCCTTTCTTATTGTTTCATTTGTTTAGCCAAATTAATGAGTCAAATCCATGGGTTTTGCTTGCAATTGAAAGTCCATTAGCCACAATAAAACCAAATCCATTCCAGTTCCAACATTTTGGTCTGGCGGAGGAGGGAAGCGAGGGCAAAATTCCACTGCGAAGTCACGAGTGCGGTCCTGTGGCTGTAAGTCTGTGACGCCGCCGAGACAAGTGGACGGAAGACGATGGTGCAATAGCTGAAGCTTCGTCTGTGGTCTGTCTGCCTGCTTGTATAAGTATTAACTCAAAAATCTTGCCCCTTGAAAATTTGAAATTAATATTGTTATTTGCTAGTGCTTGTGCTACCCATGAATCTTCATGGATTTTGCTATGATTCTGGATTTCTGGACTGACTCCCTACCGGCCAGGCTCAGGCTGCCTATGAGCATTCTGTTTTTATTCCTTTTTATTTTTTTTTTAAGATTTTGTGAATTTGTGATTTATGAATTATGAGAAATAAGAATTTATGTTATATTATTATCTAAGACTATGAGTTATGATTTATAATTTTGAATTGTGTTTTGTGATTTGAGAATTTAGGATTTTAGGAAATTAGAGATGAGTGAAAAAAAAATTAATGGATCATATGTATATACTTTTTTACGTTTTAGTGCATTTATATATGTATCAAATTTTATTTTCGACTATTACGATCGTTAATTGTCAACGGTCATCGGTTCCCGATCAACGGTTTCCGTCCTAGCTGAACCAAAATGCTGGATTCGCCCCCGAGGGGAATGGTCGTAGATACTCGAAATAAAGGTTATAAAATTATGATATAAGAAATAACGTAAATTTATTAGAGGTGATTGGTTTTCGAAACTAAAATAGAATTATCATTTAAGGAGATGAGATTTTATTCTAAACTACATCAATCGATGTAGGATTAAATTACTCAATAATAATAGTTTATTTGTGAAAGTTAAAATTAAGTACGTTAGTTAGTTAAGAACATTTTCAATAGAACAATATATTTTCTATTTTTGAGAGATGCGCTCTCTCAAAAATAAGATTCAATATACTCTCAAATTCTCTCTATTCTTTATTTAATGATTGCATTTAATAAACTACAGATTTCAATACTTTATTCTTAAAATATTTAAATTACATTTAAACTTAAAGCAAAAATAGAAATTAATATGAACATGTTCGAAGATAAAAAAATTACTTAAAAGCAATTATACTTTGATCTCAAGCTTAGCCAAACACAAGTTAATGAATACTACAAAACTGTTAAATTCTTATTTGGTCCCCATTTTCTAAAATACTTTTTTTTTTAAAAAAAAAAATCATTTTTAACCACGCATTCTTTCAATAAAATAAATTTTCACTTGAATCCATAAATTTTATTTTTATTTTTAACCACATATTTTCATTAAAATAACTTTTCCAAATTTCGTCCACAAAAAAACATCTACCAACATAGATAATTTAAGGATTGTTTAGGGGGAAATTATAAAAAATCAGGAGTTTGAAGATTGGAATTCAAAAATCAGGGACCAAGTTTCATTATTCAAAATTCAAGTGATATAAATAAACCCTAACCCTAATTTTTCTAACAACTCTCTCTCTCTCTCTCTCTCTCTCGCGAGTCCTCTCCACTGTCTCTCTCTGTAAATCGCCGTCGATCGCCGCCGCCTCCTCTCTCTCCCCTTGCCCGTAGCGATCTCACTTCGAGCAGCGAGATTGATGCTNTAACCCTAATTTTTCCAACAACTCCCTCGCTTCCCTCCCTCTCTCTCTTTCTCTCTCTCGTCCTCTCCACTGGCTCTCTCTCTGTAAATCGTCGTCGCCTCCTCCCTTCTCCTCTCCTCTCCCTCCACCCAGCAGCGAAATCGCTGCTGGGACATTTTCCTAGCAGTGATCTCGTGCTGCCCAGCAGCGAGATCGCTTTTGCCCAACAGCAAAATTTGCTGGACCAGTAGCGATCTCGCTGCTGGTTTTTTTGGAGATGGTGTAGGTGCGATTTTTGGGGGTGGATCTCCGGTTTTGAGGGATGGTGGTAGATGTAGTTTTTGAGGTATTTTTTTGTTCTCAATGGCGTAGGTGGATGTGGAGATGTTAGTGGTGGATTTTGGTGTAGGT
>CAIGRS010002978.1:0-14409 GCA_903798395.1 Fraxinus floribunda
TTCATTATGAAAGTTAAAGTTACAAGCTCAGATATGATTGGGGGCATATGATATCGATTTAGGTGCAAAAACTTTGATGAAGTCTTCTATATTAAAAAGAAAAACAAATCGGTGTCTGAGTGGGCTTTCCTATGTCTTTATCAACTCCAAGTTGCCTTTCATTAACCCATCATGCTGCTTTTATCTAGAGATCTGTTACATCAATATTTTTCCCCTACAAAAAAAATTTGTGTATTCTTGTTTGTGCTTTTACTTTAAAAAAGCTCGGTTATTGCAGGATGGACAAATAGATTATGGTGAATTTGCAGCAATGATGAGAAAAGGCAATGGAGGCATTGGAAGGAGAACCATGAGAAACACTGTAAACTTGGGAGATGCCCTTGGACTAGGACTTTTAGAAAGTAAAGAACGCAGCTGAGAACATTGCTCTGATTTCCCCTTTTCTGTTTTTCTTTTTAATTTTTATTTGCTATGTGAAGACTCGATCAATATTCTAATCCAGAAGGCTTATGTTATCCGTTTGAACAGCTGCCTTCCCTTTAAACATGTTGCCATTTTGATGTGAGGCAAAATATAATCCAGTAGCTACTCGTATTTTACCAGTCCTCCCAAGTTTGTAACTTTTGTGCTTGTGAATATGTTACTTCTGGATTTGTGAATGTAGATATTGATTATCCTGGTATTTCTAGTACTTTTTGGTTGTGTTTAATCCTTGAGTTATCCGGACATCGACGTCTTGTATTGACTGACTGTTAGTTGCCTTGGTAAATTTGTAACAAATTACAACGAGATGGTTATATTTCGTTATTGAAGTGATCAATGATGACTTGAACATAATATTTAGAATAGAAATAGATGGCAATGATGCCTGATCCAGATCCCCGACTGCAAATGAAACAACTAGCATTATTTTTTCTGTTGTCGGGGCAAGAGTAGAACATTTCTACCACATGATCATCATCACTTCATATAAATTATAATCAATGAGAGGCATCTCCATTTTCTTTCACACTACTAGCATTAGCCCCCGGATGTTTAACATCTTCACTGTTAGCTCCCTCTACTCCAGTAATTTCAACACCTTCTTTGCCGTTTGCTTCTTTCTCCTTATCTCTCTCTTTCTCACCCTTTAGCTTCTCTTCTTCCTCGGTTTTCGCTTTTGCTCCTTGGCCTTCGTTTTTGCTTTTTCCTCGGCCTTTTTTTTTTTTTTTTTTAAATCCCTTTTTTTTTTTTTTTGCTTCTTCCAGAGCATTGATCAATCTCACCGAACAAGCTTCCTCATCCTCTTCAGTTGATTTGGGCATCAAGTTTTCTCAACATCAGCAGGAGTCATTTTGGTTTCATATAAGAGTTTATCAATCCTGGCAAACAGTTCAAGAGATTCAAGGTCCAAATGGTTCTTTGCTAAAATTTTGAATGCCTCTAAGCTACACTATGATAATTCTATATGCTTATCCATTCTTCCTCTCCGAATCAAAGCAGGATCTAGCTTTTCCATATAATTAGTTGTAAAAACAAATATTCTTTCTCCACCACAAGCCGACCAAAGCCCATCAATGAAGTTCAGAAGTCCGGATAATGTAACGTGACTATTCTTGTTATTTTCATCCTTTTTTTTCGTCTCTGCCTTAACTGGATCTGCCTTTTCTTCTTCGGTCATCTTCTCCTCCCTTTTCTTCCTTTGGCATGTGATGATGTCATTTTTGATTCACCTCGAGCACGACCACTGACATGGGACCCCTCTCCCAATTTGGGGACCTTAGTCCTCGGGACCATACGGTCCTCGAGAAATCCCAAATTGGCTCTAAAGTCATATCATTAGTCCTCGGGATATATCAGTGCTCAGGATATTAACTTAGTTGTTCTCAATGTGCTCCGTAATCAAGCATCACTGGTCCTCTTCCAGAAAGGTGTCCTAACCCTACCCCAGCTGTTGTTTCTCAAGAGTTCTGAGTCAACAAGGAGTCCACCCTTGATGGTACTACTGGAAGGGTAGAACAAGACGTCTGTTCAACACATATCCCAACAATAATGCCTAAAATCAAGGAGATGAGTCCTACTAGAACTCCCCTACCTATCACTATAAATACAACATTCTTATCTATTATTCAGGTACGTCTTCACATATATTTTCAGCATATACTTTCTTTCTCTATTCTCTCTCTGACTTAAGCATCGAAGGGACGACGAGACCATACCTCGACGCCTTTGTTTCAGGTATCAGAAGACCTCGTTCGTGCTCGTCCTCGATCGTCAAGCTCGAGAATCAGCAGGTGCGATTTTTGGTAGCATCATTGACGCCATCCGTGGGAAGCGCTACCAAAAGTCACGATGAATACGCGTTCAGGTCTTCCTCTTGCAAGCTCATCCGCTTCAAACCAACCACCCGCTACGGATCCTTCAATTCACCAAGAAGGATCACCAGGAGTATCGAATCCTCCATTTGCAATGGTCACAGCTGGAGCATTCGAAGAGCTTCGTCAACAAGTTGTGACCCTAACTCAGCTACTCAGCCAAGGAAGCATTCCCCAAGCTCCAGCACCAGCGCATGCACATACACCAGTGTCGAAAGGAGGTGTCATGGCTGATGTTCGAGCTCGGGACACCCGTGATGCCCATGATAATGGTAGGTCCGGGGCCTCGAGCATACCCCCACATGCCTCAGCCTCGAGATTGGTAACCATGGACTCAGAAGAACTCGTTCGGATCATACAAGATGAAATTGCAGCAGGACTACAACAGAATACCGAGGGAGTGACGGGGTTCACCCCTAACACTCCGTTCACGCCAGAGGTTCTTTCGTACCCCCCTCCCGGACAGGTTCAAGTTCCCCCGCATAAAGGAATATGATGGGACCACCGACCTCATCAACCATCTTAATGTTTACATAGACGTCATGAACCTACAGGTTGCACCATACCAAGTAATGGGCAAGGCCTTTCCTCAAACATTGACCAAAGCTGCCAGGGATTGGTTCGTCACATTGGAGCCTACTCTATATTGTCGTTCTCTGACCTTGCTGATAAGTTCTCCGCCTTCTTTGCAAGTAGCAAGCACATCAAGAAGACAACCGCCACCCTCATACAGCTCTGTAGGGGCCTAATGAGACCTTGTGTAACTTCATGACGAGATTCAACAAAGTGAGGTTACAGATACCCGACTTTCACATCATAGCAGCAGTTTCAGCTTTAACATATACAGTAAGGTGTGAGGCCTTCAGAATGTCTTTATCTAAGATACCCCACAGAGCTCTTAACCCGAGGAGAAAAATACATCAATATGGAGGAGGCTATGAAGGCTACCCCGAGCTCTGAGAAATCCCAACTAAAGAGGTTACACGAGCCAAGCTTGCGACAGGACCATGCTTGACGGAAGCAGAGGCAGGAAGGACCACCTAGGACATTTACTTATCTGAACACATCTAAATCCAATATACTGATGGAGATCAGGGACATGAAGAAACTTAAATGGCCTTCTAGGTTGCGATCTCCCCCGGAGGCAAGAGACAAGAGCAAATACTGTGACTTTCACAAAGATCATGGGCACACGACGGAGGAATGTATAATGTTGCAGCGAGAGATCGAAGCATTGATCAAGAAGGGATTTTTGAAGACGTACGTCGGGAACGGAAAGCATCCAAGGAATGATCACAACAATGGTAGGACCTCGAGCCCAGGAGGAAGTAATAAGCCTACCACTGGTACGATCAATATTATAGTCGGAGAAATAGTGTCGGGAGGAGACTCAAACAGTGGTAGGAGGAAATATACTTGATAGTATGGATCAGCTCATGAGACCACTCCTTACAACATAAAAGACATTACCTTCGGGGCAAAGGACTTGGAAGGTATAACTTTTCCTCATGATGATGCCTTGGTCATATCCGCCATAATAGCCAACTTTGAAGTTAAGAGATACTGGTGGACAATGGGAGTACAACCAATGTATTGTCCCATGATGCCTATGTGAAGATGGGGATTTCTTCTAACCAACTCAAGATGGTCAAGACCCCGCTCCAGGGATTCGGGGTGGAACAATCATTTCGGAAGGAATTGTTGACTTTCTACTAACTTTGGGCTCAGACCAGAAGTAGGTGACAGAGATTACGCCCTTCCATGTGGTGCATGCCTCCGTAGCATACAACGCCATTTTGGGAAGACCACTACTCAACAAGATTAAGGCCATTGTATCCACTTTCCATCTTGCTATGAAATTCCCAACAAGTCATGGCATAGGGATTGTGCGTGAAGATCAAACAGCAGCGAGGAAGTGTTATATCTTGAGTATTCAGGGCTTGAGCACCGACGTCATGCAACTTTTTGGCCCTGAGATCGAGCTCGGGCACCAAAAGAGACTTGCTCCAGTAGAAGATTTGGTAGAGGTCGAGCTTGAGCATGATAAAAAAGTAACCATTGGTCGGGATCTTGACGCCACTCTCAGGGATGAACTCATTAAGTGTTTGTTCCGTAACATTGATGTATTCTCTTGGAGGGTGGAAGACATGCCAAGGATAGACCCCGATGTCGTGGTTCATAAATTGAACGTAAGGCCTGATGCTAAACTAGTAAAACAAAGAAAGAGGCAATTTGTGCTGGAGAGATGGGAGGTAATACGTGAGGAGATCAACAAGCTCGTCAATGCTCAGTTCATCAGGGAAGTTCAATATCTAGATTGGCTGGCCAACGTCATCTTGTCAAGAAGGCTAATGGCAAGTGGAAGGTATGTATTGATTTTACAGACCTCAACAAGGCATGCCCAAAAGACAGTTATCATCTACCTCGGATCGACAATTTGGCGGACAGCACCTCGGGTCATAAGTTGTATAGCTTTCTTGATGCTTTTTCGAGCTATCACCAGATTCTTTTAGTTGAAGAAGATCAAGAGAAGATGTCATTCATAGCTGACTCTAACATCTACTGTTACAAGGTCATGCCTTTTGGTTTGAAGAATACAGGGACAACATATTAGAGGCTCATCAATAAGGTCTTTGCTGACCTGATTAGGAAGAACATTGTGGCCTATGTTAATGACATGGTAGTCAAAAGTAAACAAGAGAATGAGCAAATCGTCGACCTAGAGAAAGTGTTTTCCACTCTCTGAAGATATAAGGTGAAATTAAACCCAGCCAAGTGCACTTTTAGGGTAGCATCAGGGAAGTTCTTAGGTTTCATGATCACTCGCAGGGGAATTGAGGCCAATCCAGACAAGATATGGGCTTTAATACCCATGGAATTACCTAGGAGCAAAAAGGAGGTCCAGAAGTTGACATGCCTGGTTGCTGCTTTGAATAGGTTCATGTCTAGGGAAGCTGACAGATGTTTTCCCTTCTTCAAAGTCCTAAGAAGCAATTAGAACTTTAATTGGAATGAGGATTGTGAGAGAGCTCTCCAAGAGCTCAAATAGACGTTGGCTACTTCTCCAGTACTCACAAAACCTGAACCCGTGGACACATTGTATCTGTATATGGCTGTATCTCAAAATGTAGTGAGCGGAGTACTGGTGAAAGAGGTGAAGAAAGCTCAACAACCCATCTACTATGTGAGCAAGGTATTGTTGGACGCAGAGATAAGATATACGCTAGCAGAGCAACTTGCCCTGGCACTGGTTGTGGCAGCTCGAAAGTTTCGTCAATATTTTTAGTCACACACCCCATTGTTTTGCTTACGGATTAACCACTCAGACATATACTTCAAAAGCCGAATGTTTCAGGAAGATTGTTGAAGTGGACGATTGAACTTGGTGAATTAGATATAGAATTCAAACCCCGACCTTCTATCAAAGGACAAGTCCTAGTAGATTTCTCATAGCAGAGCTCACCCCAAGGTCTCGGGGGCCAGGGGACCGCTCGACCACCATAGCGGATGTATGAGAAATAATTGTTGATGGAGCATCCAACTCTTCAGGCTCGAGTGTAGGGGTCATCATCACCAGTCCGGACAAACTAACCGAAATTCAATGTGCACTCAGATTCAAATTTGAAGCTACCAACAATGAGGCAGAGTATGAGGCTGTTGTTATTGCTCTTGAACTTACTGACATGTTGGGAATTGAACAGGTCAAGCTCTTCAACGATTCACAACTTATGGTAGGATAGATTGAAGGAGCATTCAAAAGGAAGGACGAAAATATGGGCATGTACTGTTTGAAAGTACATGACCTACGAAGGCGGTTCAAGGATTATCAGATTTTGAAGATCGCTCGGGCCGAGAACAGTAAGGTAAATGCACTATTAAGACTTGTATTCATGAGAGTAGATGGACTTGACAAAACAGTCCACATCAAAATTGTGACGGAGAGGAGCATTGGTCAAGAACTAACCGTCATGGACATTGATAGTGAGCCATTTTGGATGGACCTCATAGTTGAATTCATAACTAACGGGAATCTCCCCAAGAATCCAAAGGAGGCTATGAGTGTCCGATCTAGAGCATCAAGGTACTACATGATCGAAGGAGTCCTCTTCTGTAGGAGCTTTAAACTTCCATATCTCAGATGTCACAAACCCTTGGAATCAACACAGGCCATGGCAGAAGTACAAGAAGGAATATGTGGAAATCATTAGGGAGCACGTGCTCTTGCTTTTAAACTGATAAGGTATAGGTACTATTGGCCTACCATGAAGAAAGATGCCTCAGACTATGTGAAAAAATGTGATAAGTGTCAAAGGTTTGGTAACATCATTCATACCCTCGCTGAAGAGCTCACCTCCATGCACTGTTCGGCTCCCTTTGAGCAAATGGGGGTCGATATCCTCGATCCCTTTCCAATAGCAAGAAGACAGTTGAAGTTTGTGGATGTGGATATTGAGTACTTTACAAAATAGGCAGAAGCTAAGCCCCTGGCAACTATCTAGGAGCCCAAGCTAAGGTCTTTCATCTGGAAGTCTGTCATATGTAGGTTCGGGATACCTAAGGTGCTCACAACCGACAATGGGAGGCAATTTGACAATGCACAGTTCAAGAATTTTTGCACCAACCATGGGATAGATCATCGCCTAACCTCGATTG
This sequence comes from Fraxinus floribunda, assembly GCA_903798395.1. Taxonomy (NCBI): domain Eukaryota; kingdom Viridiplantae; phylum Streptophyta; class Magnoliopsida; order Lamiales; family Oleaceae; genus Fraxinus; species Fraxinus floribunda. The sequence continues at coordinate 7,008 of CAIGRS010002978.1, forward strand.
CGTACCCTCAGCACAATGGCCTGGTCGAAGTGACTAACATGATTATATTGCAAGACCTCCGAACAAGGATTGAGGGTGCTCAGGGTAACTGGCCCGACGAGTTACCTTCCATACTATGGACTTATAGGACTTTGCACAAGATAAGGACTAGGGAGACCCCATTCATGCTGGCTTTTGGGTTGGAGGCCACAATCCTAATTGAAGTCAGCCTCCCATCATTAAGGCGGTTGGACCGAAGTGTCAAAGAACATACCACTAAACATCTCGACCTCCTAGATGAGGCACACGAACAGGCTACATTGCGAGTGGCCTCCTATCAGAATAGGATGGCCAGATATTTCAATAGCAAGGTCAGACCCAGAACATTCAGGTTTGGAGATCTAGTACTTAGGAGGGCCGGGGCCGCAGGTTATGCCCTGGGTAAACTTGGCTTAGCATGGGAATGACCTTATGAAGTCATCAGACAAATTCGAGGAGGACCATACAGTTTGAGGGACATGTTCGGAAGACCATTGCCAAGACCTTGAAATGCTGACAACCTTAAGATTTATTACAAGTAGTGATCCTCACCTTATCTGTTTAATTTAGTTAAGTTTGCATTTATTTCTTGGGCTTGTATGCCCTATACATTTTTTCTTATTTATAGTTCATTTAATTTCTCATCGGGCTTGCACGCCCCCACATCTTTACCTGAGCCCATACATAGCAAAGTTTATACGAAATAATCGTTGGGAAAGACCCGACTGAAATTTTTCAAAGTGTTTCTCCCGAAGCCTTGTCATGCACAGGCACCTTCGAGACATGTTACGATCCATCGCGAGCGGGCACTTATGGCACGATGCGAGCGAACACCACAAAATATGCCTTGAACATTCCCCAAGATATGCTACGGGTATGATCTCACAAAAACCCTATCACGAGCAAGTACCTCTAAGACATGCTATGGGCATGATCTCATCAAAGGTTTGTCATGTACAGGCACCCTCGAGAAATGCTACGGGCATGATCTCGCCAAAGCCCTATCACGCGCAGGTACCTCAAAAAATATCAAGGATGACCACTATAAAACCTAGCTCGAGCTCGACCACAAAAAATAAATTTTGGATAAAATTTCATCAAACAGTCTTCGAGCTCGAGACTGCATCAAAGGTGACGATGTCGTCGGGATCAAATTGGGATCTCAAAACTCTTATGGTCGTCAGGCTCATAGTTGGAGATCTAAAACAATTATAAACTTGGCTGTTATCAAGCTCGAGTTCAAAATAAATGAATGGTATATCGTCGAGCTCAACACTCAAAAAATCAAATTGATTAGGTAGTCCACAAGCTCAAGACCAGGGAGTTAGTTAACTGTGTAGTCCTCGAGATCAAGCCATTACCAAAAATTAGTAGTCCTCGAGCTCAAGACCAAGGAGTTAGTTAACTGCGTAGTCCTCGAGGTCAAGAAAACTGGTAGTCCTCGAGCTCAAGACCAAGGAGTTAACAGCGTAGTCCTCAAGCTCAAGACTTTACCAAAAAATTGATTTACTAGGCTATCCTCGAGCTCATGATTAAATTGATAAAATAAGCCATCATAGGACTCGAAACTTAGTTGAATGACTGCCGTCAAACTCATACTATCGAAAAGTTAAATTAATCAAGCTATATAGTGCTCATTGCACAGTATGATCGAGCACAAGCTTTCGCTAAAACAAATTTGAAGTTTTCAGATAGTTAATTACCTACGTTATCCTCGAGCTCGGTACTTTGCTAGTTGTCATGTCGATGTCCTATAATTATCTTGTCATCGAGATCAATTTATCATCAAAAGTTAATTAGCTATGTTCACATCATTGTACTCACAGGGTTCGAGACAAACACAACATAAGTACACCATAGAACATGAAAGATTCAAAGTCGTCGATCATTGAGCATTTCAAAATACAAAATAAAGCCCCATGTGCTCGGGTAATGTACTTCAAAAGAAAATACAAAATAAAAGGCCCATGCTTGAGCAAAATACATTACAAATTTTCCAAAAAAATTGCTCCTACTCTAAGTCCTAGGGAGCAGGGTCAGTAGTTTCGACGTCAACCTCGACCTCTTCATCCTCTTCCCTGTTAGCAGAATCCTCATACTCAGATAGCTCAAGTGTGTCTGTAATATCGGGCATGGACTTCAAGTTGTTGGGATGTACATTGGGGAGATTAGCTTGAAGATATGCCCTTGCCTCCTTAAAAGCATGAAGATATGGTCGCAATGCATATTCTCCTTTCAGCTTGTCACAGTCCTCAAACCTTTTGAAGTCCTCACAAGCTCGCTCCCTATCCTCGACCATCTTGGCCTCATGGTCCTTGCATATCCTCTCGAGCTCCAGTTTCAACTCTTTAGTCTCATCCTTCACTGCCCCCACTTCGTCCTGAGTACGATGAGCTTCTACATTGACCTTCTCAAGTTGTTTCATTAAGGTATGACACTCAGTCTTGAGGTCCTCCACCCTCTTATCTCTAAGTTCAATGACCTCTACGAGCCCGACCATCTTATGAGACTCGTCCATCCCTTGTAAGGATAGGCCTCGAACCACACTGAAGGTCTGCGCCACCAACCATTAAACATTAATCCTCGAGAAATATGCTTGAGTAAAAATGCAAATGACACATAAATAGGTTGAGCATTTACCTTTAAAGTTAAGAATTTGAAGGCTTTCATCCCCTTGTCGAACCTAACATCGCCTCGATACTTGGCCACGATGCTCTGGACTAGGTGGCATCTTTTGAAATCCTCGATGACCGAGGCCACCGACGGTATGCAGTCATCTTCGAGGTCCACGACCTCGAGTGTTCGCCTTGGTGGAAGCTCCCTTGGTAACGATGATGGTAGTCTAACAGGCTTAGGGCTCGGGATGGTTGGTCGACCTTGAGAGCTCTCTCCCGATCCTCGAAGAGGTTCTCAGGCTTCGAGACTCAGCCCTCTTCTTACCTTTGGTCGAGGAGGCGACCTATGGCTGAGGCTCCTTGGCCTTAGCCTTAACAAACTTCCTGAGGGCTGAGGGATTGATGGACATTCCTGCAATAAAAATATAAGGCATTAGGTCGACCACATCACCAAGGAAAGAGCACAAGAATGAAATATAAGTAAAAGCCCCACCCTTAACACCTCTCACATCAGCAAGATTGAGGACTTTTTCCTCGAGAATATCCTTCATATTCGGCACCAAAGGTTCAAGGTTCTCGAGCATCTGCCTATGACGTTCTAAAGATTTAAAGTAGGCTTGTCCCTCGCAAAACTTGGCAGCATCGAGGATCCCCCACCTCGACTAGAAATGGAGGTCGGGGTCCCGAGTAACTATATAAAACCACCTATCTTTCCATCCCTTTAAAGATGTAGGCATACCCACCTTGAGTAGACAGGTAGGTGAAGCAAGTGTGAACTGGGGTAGCTGCTTGAGCTCGAACACCATTAGACAAAGGTCGATGTAGGGTTCGATGCTCAAATACCTACAAGCTATGAAAAAGTATACGAGCATCCTCCAGCCATTGGGCACTAGCTATCCTGGGCACATGGAGTGCTCGACCAAAAGACTTGTAAAAAATGGGTGTAAGGGCCATCTAAACCAGGCCTTTGAGGAATCCCTAAAGATAACAAACTCCCTCTCCCGAGCTCCTATCATTCTATCCTCAGGATCGGGTGACCTAATGTCCCAACTTGGCATCAGCCCAAACTCCCGAGCTGCTGTCACAGTCAAGTGCTCTTTGAATACATTGTTCGTCGGGAGCCTTGAACTCGACGTTACTCTGGTTCCTAGGACGAGCATCTAAGGAAATTGTGGTTAAAATAATCGACGTTCTTTTATCCTCACCACTACTCGATCCTTCAGAATCTCGGTGACCCTCAGTACCCGACATCTCCCCAAATAAAACTTATAGAAATAACTAAAAGTCTCGGGCCTTACCTTACGGTCACTAGAAGCCAAGGAATTCCTGAGGAGATTGCTCGAGCATGACCTCGCAGAGAAGTTTTTACAGGGAGTGAAAATTGAAAAGTGAAAAAGAGAAAGGGGTATTTATATGCCTTGAATAGGAAGGCCAAGGGTCGCCACCTGGGCCGTTGGATCTGGCCATGTGTTAGCATCCAACGACCACTGTCTACCGCCACATTTATAGACCCATGAGCATCCAAGATAGTAGCAATTTCACCGAGCTACACCAGACTATCCAAGATAATGGTCATCCTCTCGACGACTATATGACGATGATGTGATTTGCATCCACGTCCAATTCTCGAGCTTTGGGTGTAGATGCACGGTGATCACTAATGATGTCATTTTCTCGGGCACGACCATTGACATGGGATCCCTCTCCCAATTTGGGGACCTTAGTCCTCTGGAACATATGGTCTTCGAGAAATCTCGAGGTCCGACTTCCCAAATTGGCTCTAAAGTCATATCATTAGTCCTCGGGATATATCAGTGCTCAGGATATTAACTTAGCTGTTCTCAATGTGCTCCGTAATCAAGCATCACTGGTCCTCTTCCAGAAAGGTTTCCTAACCCTACCCAGTTGTTGTTTCTCAAGAGTTCAGAGTCAACAAGGAGTCCACCCTTGATGGTACTACTGGAAGGGTAGAACAAGACGTTTATTCAACACATATCCTAACAATAATGCCTAAAATCAAGGAGATGAGTCCTACTAGAACTCCTCTACCTACCATTATAAATACAGCATTCTCATCCATTATTCAGGTACGTCTTCACATATATTTCTAGCATATACTTTCTTTCTCTATTCTCTCTCTGACTTAAGCATCGAAGGAGCGATGAGGTCACACCTCGATGCCTTTGTTTCAGGTACTGAAAGATCTCTTCATGCTCGTCCTTGATCGTCAAGCTCGGGAATCAATAGGTATGATTTTTGGTAACATCAGCATGTAAGATCAAGAGAACAATCAATGTCTTCTATTACAATAATAGAGTTTCTCAGCTATGTGTTGTCTATAACTGTCGTCAATTTAAGATCATAAACATCATATTTCAAAAGATTAGCCATAGCAACGATCATTGTGGACTTCCCAGTTCCAGGTAGACTATAGAGGAGATACCCCCATTTCCATACCTTACCAATCTGGGTATAATAATCTTTCCCCTCTGGGCCTAAGCTTTCATGGATTTACTTTTGAGCTTTACCCCAAAAGGCCTCATACAAATAGAGATATTGTCCATGCTTATAAATCCATAATCTTTCCCATTTCTAACCAATGTGGGACTTGGGGCACTCCCAACATTCCTCTCCTCAAACAAAGGACCACGAGCCTCTCCTCAAACAATCATCCATCCGTCTACTCTCTACCAACTAGGATTCTCCACTCTCCTCTTCACCGTGTTGGGATTATGACACGTTCGTGAAGCATTCCGAGAGCACTACTTGACTCGAGAGCTTGCTCTATTCACATCAACTCTTCTTCACCGTGTTGTGGCCAGACACATTTGTGAAGCATGCAGAGCATACCGCCTGTCCAATAGAGCTCATCAACGAATCCCATCACGAGCAAACCGAGGCTCATCACCTTCGTTCGGAATTTCGAGGAATTTATCCACATGGCTAAGTCTGGACTTAGCTTTGATACTATTTGTTGGGTTTATGGACACCACATATCTTCACAATGGTATGATAAGGGTTTGACTCTGATACCACTTGTTGAGTTTATGGACACCACATATCTCCACATTTGTATGATATTGTCCACTTTGGACCTAGGCCCTCATGGATTTACTTTTGAGCTTTACCCTAAAAAGGTCTTATACCAATGGAGATATTGTCCATGCTTATCAACCCATAATCTTTCTTATTTCTAACTAATGTGGGACTTTGGGTTCACTCCCAACAATTCGAATGCCACATGGCTCCAGTTGCTTCTCGTGAATCTATTCGAATTGTCACTCTTAGTATTTGTATACAATTTCCTCTGCCTTTCATTTACAGTAATAGCCTTTCCCTCTTCTAAAACACGTTTCAGGTAATAATTGGTAATGATATCCCTGTGCTTCTCGTGGAAGTGAGTATGAAATACTTGTAGGCATCTTTCCTCGGATAAAATAAAATGGATTGCATGTTGGGAGTGACACGATTGGCAGCCCACCAAATCTTGATGCCCTGGAATTCATCGATGACCTCTTCATGGTCCACCATGCTAAGAACTATAACCTCGCTATTGTGTATACGCTGGCCTTGAGATACTTTGCCTGCTTTGAAGAATTTTCATTCAGATACCTTTCGACGGCAGCAAATGCTTTGTTGCGATGAGATTCATCACCTTGATATTCTGGAAAAGTAATCTTGATATAAGGGTAAACTATGTTCATGATTTTATAGATATAACGCTTGACTGGTTTTCGTAGGTCATAGGGAAAATAATTCTGAAACATGGCATAAGCCATCATTAAGCCTGCAATTGTAGATCCTGCTCCTGTCATCATTTCTCTAACGGTAAACAACATTTTGGTGCTCGTTCTTTTTTTTCTTTTTTACAAACACTCTTGGATATCTGATTTATGAGCTTTGTTTTTGCCGTTATATATAGGAACTGCTGCTGCATCAGTTGGAGCCTATGTAAGTCTACATATTGGTCTTTTTTTTTAATGTTGATTACATGCAAAGATAAAATTATTAACAATCATTTGTGTTTTATGTATCTCTTTAACATTCTATGTTTTTGGTAAGCATCAATAATATGTTGTTCCTAGTGCCGACCAGTGGCCATTCAAGATGAAGAGAAGTGCTTTTTATTCACATTGGGGCCTAGTTTTGTGAAAGAAATACAACAGAATGAATACGTGTACTTTTCAAATGAATTTTAACCCATCCCATAGACTTAAAGTCATATCAGATAATAAAAAATTCAGATTCCTGTAAACTTCACTATCTCATGATCTCATTATGAGTGTTTCGAACCCAATTGAACACTTAATCGTAATATAGACTAGCCTTGACACCATCTTCATTACATCGTTGTAAATTTAAAATTTTTAGCGTTGGTTAGTAATCGTCCTCTTCCTTTGCTTCGGCTTCATCAGTAGGAGTAGAGAGACCTGATCTTAGAAAACTAGACTGACTTATCTATTTTTGTATCCACAGAATAGATCCATCTCTATTACTAATTGACAAGAAAATCTAAGATTTGCAAGAAATTCAAAAAGATTAAGGTTTGTGAGGTGGATCACTTAGTCCACATGGCACATGGATATTGGTCTAGAGCACTTTGAAAGGATTGTGCTAGTTGAGGTGTAATATGGACCATAGATTAAATCCAATGGTTGCGATTTAATCTCGTGGTCAATTACACTTTCTAGACAAGTCCTTTTCATAGTACATTATTTGAATTTTGAATTCAAAATTATTTTGGCTCTATAATACACAAGACTTTCTTT
>CAIGRS010002980.1:0-17493 GCA_903798395.1 Fraxinus floribunda
AAAATATGAGTTTCACCAGATCCTAACTGCATTCGAGATATAAAATAAGCTAAAAATAAAAAAATAAAAAAAATTGGAGCATTTATTTTAAAATAGTAAGTGTGTTCGATTCTCTGCAATTAAATGTATCCAAAATATTTCAGTTCTCAATGTTCTATATATTGACCCAATTAAATACTATTTACAAAGAAAGTTGAGAGAAATAATATAGAATAATGTTATCTGCAATCGTTCACTATCACAATCGTCATACGTGAGATACATGTAGTTGTTAATGATTTGATGTGTAAGATGCTATCGAAGCATTTATGTTTTTCTCTTTAAATTGTCAAATATGCTATTTAAAAAATAAAATAAAAATAAATTGAAAGTCTATCTACCTACCACTAATGCCTCTTTTCTCCTGGTCCTCATCCTCTTAACTCATTATTTCTCTAGTCAACTAAAAAAGTCTGTGAGTGATTTTCCTTTTCATTTACCTACCATCCAAATAATACCTAAATTTGTCATATATGTTAGCTCTTCTTGTTAATTGTTAGTATAATGTGAGTGTCATATTGCTACTATAGTTTTCTTTGGTTCCATCACATGTTAATTAAATTAAATGTTTTTTTTTATCTTTGTTTATTATTGCTCTTATTTCTTCACCTTTGTTCTCGCTTTTTTCTCTTCAACTTTTCATTAATTAATACGTATTATCTTTGTAAATCTTTTTTTTACCAATAAGTTCATTAGATGGCGTAAAAATACTTATTTATCCTTCAAAATTTTAAATAAGCAAAATAAACACAATACAATAATAGGAAAAAGTTTTAATAATTTCAAAGCATGTTATGGAATATTTATTACGAACCAAAATGTGACAATTAATGAAATATTAAGGATAAAATTATGAAATATATATATATTTAATATGTGATGTTTATGATCCTAGCAGCTAGCATTAGGTAAATTTTGACAATTAATCCACCGTCTAAAAAATCCTAACTACCTGTATTGATCCAGGTATAATCTTGCTCGCCATTTTCAATTTTCAAATTTTACCAATATTTGAAAAAAGAGGTAATAAAAACAAAAATTTAGAAGTGAACTGGTACCCGTTGATTTTGGGTTTTTTTTTTTTTTAAACTGATTCTAAATATATAGTTCTTTTATATATAAACTGAACTAATTTCCGATCATCTCAGCCAAACTGGCCACTTCAACTCGATTCTTATAACAAATATTTTTACGAACTTGAGTACTAAATATTCGTATTAATTGAAACATACATAGAATTTGTTCTTATCAAACGCTGTAATTTTGTATTTATTTCTACGAGTTTTTTCCTTAGTTTAGACCAAACAACTTAGTCTTCCTCAATAAGCAAGTTACCACTCATTTTATTAAAAAAAAAAAAATGAAAAATTGTAAGCATGAGAGGAACTTGCACAAGTGATGGTTCATGGACCACTTATAGATAATATTGTTAAGAGTACAAATAAAAATCTTTAATTATATTTTGCCGTGGAAGATAAGGTTTAAATGAAATCGTGCACTCTCCATTATTAATATTTCAATGCAGATTTAAAGGCACGTTATTATCATTAATTTTGAATAAAAATCAAATTTCATTTAAAATAACCTTAGTCCAATTTTTTAATGTCACAACCCTTTAAACGGACGAAAATTGTTTAATTGACAGTTGTACGTAACTGAACTTTCATATAATCACTACTCAGTACCCTACGAACGAAAACACTAAAATGAAGGTTATGATAATGTCTTTACATTAAAATGTTTTTTTTTTAACACTTTGATGACTTAACGTAGTGTTAAGTTTACAAGTCACGTTGATTATGTGAAAGATCAGTTGTGTTATGACTGTTAATTAAGCAATTATCATTAATTTGGGATAAGAAGCGATATATGGTGGTGAAATTTGAAAGTAAAATTGAAGTTTAGTAAATCAGTTGAAACAAATTAAAGTTTAGCGTTTCAATTAAAAATTGATCGAAACTTCGATGATTACAGTTGCAGTTTTATTTCCGAAACTCCGATAACACGTTTAATATGTCAAATTGAATTTAGATATTCAAGATATTTATTGTTATTCTCTTCAATTTAAAATTCCATAAATGTCCTACATATGTTAGGAACTTATTTGGGGCCATTGAATATGTTTTTATTTGTGGATAAATAAATAAATAATCAATTAACTTTGAACACCTTTTGACAGAATCCAACGGTCGGAAGAGAGAAGAGCTGGGACAAATGTAATTCTCCATGGGTGAATGGCCTCGTCGGCCAAAAGCACCCCAACTTAATTTAATAGAAAGTCAATCTAGTGCGTTTTTTGGCAAGCTCAAAAATTTAATTGAAAAATGTATCCACAAATAAGATTTTTTTTTTTTAAAAAAAAAAAAATTGTTTTTATCAAAGTTAAAAATAAATAAACTACTAATTTCATTTAAGGAGATGCAATCTTTCTTTCTTTTGATCCTTTTTTCCCCTAAAATTATAGCTAATAGGAGAAATGCAATAAAACTATATATTATTCATCATGTACGAAAATCCACTATGAGCACTATTCGTATTGTGGACACAATAGACCCACCCCACACTCACCGATGCTCTATATCATTCTACATTGACGAATTGAACGTAATATCAACTAATGTATGAATATACATTCAAATTTTTCAAAAAAATAAAATAAAATTAGCAGATAAAATGAGGTACGATTGAACCATATAACACTCAAGATTAGGCCCGAGAATCCACAACAAAGTCTTGGACATAGAAAATGTGTAACGCTGAAATAGAGTTTGGTGGACCTATTGGTTCTTCAGTAGTTTTAAGTATCAAGCCACGTTGCCTAGGTTACACCATTGAAACCCTAACAAAGGGAATTTTCTATGCTTTGAAATCTTTACTATTAGCCCCCATCGACGAGGGTGTGGTGGTGACTCTTCTAGTTTTTTTTTTTTCTTCTAGAATCAGGTGTCATGTATTGTTTTTATTTTTCAGTAATTTATCTAAATATGTTAAAAAAAAAAAATTTTAAGTAGCTTTTGACTTTTAAAGTTAGCCAAACATGCTAAGATCTATTCCATCAGAAAATAGAAGAAGACTTGAGAATAATTGGACAGACAGTGTGACAAGGCCTTGCGAAAGTAAAATGGAAGCATCCCATGTACTAAATAATATTATTGACTTTCATATTTGTTGATCGTTTTTCGTGATGGTTACGTGGACAATAGATGTCGGTCTCACTCGCGTTCACGCAAGCAAATTGCAACACGTTTTGACCGAAGATTCGGATGGAGAAGGGTGGCATTTATGAACGTAGGAGATGATTTGCGATGTGAGACAAAAATATTCGAACACTGACAATATGATCAAAGATTATTGTATATAAACAAACAATCACAAACCATTCTACCAAAATAAATTTAACTCAAGCAAATAGACGGGTAATAAGCGAGAGAGAGGGCTGAATATATTTTTGAGTAGAAAGAGTTGCATTCCCTTCTAATGAATTACAAGATTTTCTTATCTATAGAATTCTGGCCGATATAATAGTTGTTGGATCAGGACCACGTGACCTCATCTCCCAAGTCATAGCCTCACATCACTCCTTAATATATTGACAATGAGCTAGTCGCCCTACATCCCAGGTTGATAATCATGACATCATCAATATAAATGTTATATCAATCATTTTTAGAAATTGTCTGGGAATCCCTTGAAAGACAACAAGTGCTTCAGCCTAAGAGAGCTTCGACTACACAAGAGCCTCGAAACAGTGGAGATCGGCTTCTTTTTTGACTTCTTTATCTCGACTAATTGGGTTCTTGTTGATTTTGTCAGATCTGATTCAGTGTCTCCAAGAGGACTATGATGGAGCCTCGGTAATGAGACGTAACAATATTAATTATTTTTGTTCTACAATACTGGTTTTCAGGGTCCCCCAAAGTGTGAGTTGCTGGAACATCACATGATGTCCTCCAATGGTGTATGTTTGTGCTGTCCCGTGTCGACCACGTAAAAGTAGGATGAATAACATTAAATTCTATTTAAATAACTTTTATATTCTTTCAAGTAAAAGTCTTCCCCTACTCTGAGATTTGAGAAGGATGAAAGGATAAGAGGTACACCGTACACTGCACCGATCCTTTTCTTTTAAGGTCTATATACGACGCAGAATTGTGTATTTCTTAGTTGTGAATGTCTGAACTACACGTTCTTTGTTTAAAGATCTTGTTTGGACACAACATCAAAGTGAAGCAAAATTAACTATGTAAATTAACCTACCACATCATCGATGTTGGATAGGGGTGCGTCGGGCTTGGCTCGACCCACCTAACGAGCCAGGTCGTGCTATGAAATGGGACAAGCCAAGCACAAGCTGACCCCCTCCAAAAATCTCAGCATTGCTCACACATTTTATCATTTTTTTCTATTTAATATATATGCTCAATTTGCCTCATAACTTGCTTCCAGAACGAATCAAACCTATGAGTTACTCTCCCCTCTTGACATCCCTAATATTTGATGATATATGAAAAGCGACTTCTACACAAATGATTTCTCTTGTCTTAAATATATTTTTATAGGTAATTTCACTTGGGGACATTTCTTAAATCATTTTGCAACTTATAACTTCTTAATTCCCCTTTTTTCGTTCCATAGACAAGTAAATATTGAATCTAAAGAGCTGCAACCATCATGCTCATAGCTACAAACATAAAACTATTTAATTTTATAGAAAAAAAAAAAAAGTTACTCCGTTGAATATCAAATTAATCTAATTATTAGTACCATATTTTGTACAGGTAAAGGACGTGACATTACATCTAATGACATTTAATACATATTTTAATTGGCAGATTATATTTCTCTTTCAATTTCCATAAATATGAATATTGTTTGCTTTGACTTTTATTAAATTTTTAATCTATGTTGACCAGTTCTCACAACAATCATGCAGTTAATTACTCCTAAAAGTAAGTCAACGCGAAGCGTCAAACATCATTTTTTTGACCTTTTTTGGGGTTGGGAAGAATTAAAGGTGAATTTACATTATTTCCAATTAGATCATGAAATTTGATTGAAAATTCAAAACATCACTTTCATATATTGTAGAAACTTTTGAGTATAATGTATTATGTATGGGAAAAATCATCAACAATTATACTAATGAATGTAAATTGATCGATAAATTAATACAATGACTCTTCATTTTCATATTCGTCGTGTTATAGACATAAAATTGCATAGTTAATTAATAAAATTAAACGTCACAATCTTGTATCAATGAAACTATTAACGAGAAGGTTGAAAAGAAAGCAGTAAAACAACAAAAAATAAAGAAAGATTATATGCTTTCTGCTATTATCAAAATATCGTTTAATAATAAAAAAGTTTCTTGAAAATGCTTTTAAAATGATTGTGCTATCTGTACTCGTGTTATAGAAGTTCTTGAAAGTAAGAGCAAAAGAGTATTCATCACAATACAAATTTTTCTAGACTTAAAAAATAATAATAATAATAATGGCTATGCTCTTATATAAAGTAAAATGGCTTATAAATTATGAGAAAATTGCATAATAGGTTTCCAACCAATTGCCTTAACAATAAGTTAACTTTTGAGAAAGAGCAAGTTGATCATTAATATTCCGTATTATATTGTACAATTATAACAATGACACAATTCCCCTATAGCTATTAGGTCATATTTTTTATTTAATTTGGATTAAAAATTCCTATAGTTTTAAGGTAACACTTAGTATTTAATTTGGAAAACCTTAGTTTATTATGTATGTAAACAAAAAATAGTCAACTAAAATAACTGTACATTGTACACATAACTGCTATTCGTGTATTCAATTTTGAGTTCTTGACAACTGTTGTACGGTTCAGATGCTGAAGATACAATAATGAATAATGGCTGCAAATGTCGATGAAAGCCAAATATCTATTTTAGTAATTTTACAGCCAAAGTGGGGCCCGTTAAGAGTTGGATACTCCCAATTTGGATGGGTTTGTGAGTAAATTTTTGGCACCCCAATGCAGAATGCAAGAGTCAATAAACACAGGAGTTAGTGCATATGTTATTGTACACGATTTGATTAGTATGCAAATATTTCTTCTTCTTTACAATTATTAAAATTTCTACATTTCAAAAAATTATAGAATTTTCACTATAGAGAACTAGAGATAGGGACAATTGCAATGAAGGTGCCAACCATTTTTAAAATGTGCAAATTACTAAATAAAATAAATAAAATAAGAAAAATGTATTTCTTTTTTTATCAGAATGAAATGAGGTTTCTGCAATTTTTTGAAAAGAAATGAGATATTATTTAGGGTCAATATGCACATAATTAAGAGGTTATTAATGTAATTTCATTATACATATACTTAAACATACATACCCATGTAGAGAGACGTAGATAATACAAAAACGGTTATGTTACATATACATAATAATTTACATACATGTTGACCCAAAAAAATGAACGTAACAGATACCGGGCCCACTCTTGCCACATCAAGTACGGATCCGGCATGTTTATACCAGAATGGAATCGATAGTTTGACTGGAATGGACGCGGGAGGCACTTTCCGGTAAGAGACAAAGATGTTCGGACCTCGACAGTTTGATAACAGTGATATTTGCACTATCAACGAATACCTAATCGATTTTCTATATAAACCTCCATTTTTTGATGGAATATGTGGAATGATAGATATGATGTCGGACGATAACACGTTTATATTGGAATCTTGATATATTTTGCTATCATATTGGTCAAAAATAATGTGAAGTGCCAAGTATGTGAATTCTCGTAAGAAGGTTAAACAAGATTAATATCTTTCGTGTTTGCTCAACAAATATAGATGCCAAAACCCCCCATTTTTTCTATACAGAGAGAAGCTATTTATACTAATCTAGCTGACGTGAAAGTCGTTGGATCAAATCCACATACCAGCATCGTCGAACTCGAAGCCTCACATCAACATCTACTCAACTCCATTAATGTTTGGCAGAAGGTTTGTCGTCTTAATTGTAGGCCGTATACTGACATTCTTTATTACACGTCTCATCAATCACTTCTAAAATATCTCCAGATCCATAATGACCGGCAGCATCGGATTCCGCTGGGTCAGGGTCAGCCTTTGTTGAAGAGCTCTTAATGGTAAAGGGCTTCGGATATCTTTGTCGAGCCTCTGCGCGGGGCATTGTGAGCTACAGTGCTTCGAACATAAGAAACCATTGCGTCTGCACGGATGTGCTTCAGGTAGACCTCCAATATTAGGGTCGAAGGGACGTCGGTCAAACAGTGCTTCGGTTCTTGAAGGAGCCTCGAATAGTCATAACTTTAGTTAGCTTTGACCTTGTAACCTTTTCTGAGGACCTTCCAACTAGTTCTTTGTCAACTTAACCATTGGGTGTGCGTGACTGCCCATATGGACACGTTACCTACGTGGTAGCTCACGTGGAGTGCGGATTTGGAACCTCTAATTTTGGGGGGTAACAATACACATGATGTGGTGGAATATAATTGAGTCAAAATTTCTTCAATCAAATAAAAAATAATATTTTTTCCACCTTTTTTTTTCCGTTTCATTTGTATGTAAAGTGTAAACTATTATATAACTTAATTGTATACAAGTAACATTACCTAATATAAATATATAAAAATGGTGATTATATTGTCATCACAATTTTTATTTGATACACCACATTTTAATTGCAATTATATTCCTTAATCTTTTCTCATTGTAGAAATATTTTTAACTTTTTTCCGTCGAATTCTTGTTTTCAACCCTTCGTTAATTAGTACATCTCATCATTGATGATTATTTATACCCAAATGTTTTATTATCATGTTTTGAAATGGGGATTTTTTTATACTTTTGTTATTTATTTTAAGAAGATGAGAAAATAAGTTTTTTTACGCCATTTCAATGAACTTTTGGACATAAAATTATTATTAAATACAAAATGTGTGAACTAATGAAAAATTTGTAAATAAGAATGACATAAAAAATCATTAGGGATATAAATGTTATAACAAGTAAAGATTAAGAACTTTAAATATAATTAAAATATAGTGCAAAAAATTAAAAATTGTGGTGTGAATATAATAATGTTGTATAAAAATGAAACGTCGACAGAGAAAGAGTTGGAGTTAAACATACGGCTGGCGTACGAGGTATAAAAGGAGGGCTTGGGAAGGCTTATTTGAAGAGAGAACCATTTTCCCTTTTAATCCAATGACTCTCTAAACTAATTCTTCATCTCTCTCTCTCTCCCTTACAGTCTCTGATCTGCCTTTCCGGAGTTCCGCCGCCCACGCCGTTAATCCACCACCATGGGCGGAATCAGTCTCGAAGAGATCAAGAATGAAACTGTTGATCTGGTAAACTATACATATATCATTCTACCTTTTTTATTAGCTTACTTTTTTGTTTTTCTGCTTAATTTCATCTTGAAGTGAGATTTACTTATTTTTAACAAAATGAGATCTGTTTCTTGTTTGACTGGTGTGTTAAATCGTCTTGCCCTGGAGGATTATTGCTGCTTATTGAAAAAAAGTGATTTTTCTTCTAAAAATTTTTGGTTTGTCTATATGAACAACGATTATGTTGCACGGAACTGATATTAAAGTAAAAAAAAAATAAAAAATCTTATAATTTTATTTATTTTTGGGTCTAATAATGAATATAAACACTCCATGTCTTTGAGCGTTATTAAGAGTTAATAAAAGCTTTTGCTTTATGCTTATTCCATAATTTAGATTGTACAACGTCAGACAACGTTAACATTAAGAAAAACAAATAATAAAAATCTCATTGTCGTGTGCGGTGTGCCCACATATTCTAAAATTTTAGTTACTTTTGTGTCTAATTATGTACAATACTATAATCTTTTTAATAAAATTTTCAATTTTAAGTAGAGAATAAGATGCTTTTCTTTCCAGTTTTGGTATACTAACCAGAAGAAACCTACAACTTGCGAAAGAATCCCATGAAAGACTGTAATTTGCCACATTTTCCTCTTTCCTACTTTTCCTGTGGGTCTATCTCCAATTTATTAGAAATAAGACTTTTTACTTTTCGATCAAAATTTCTTCGTTTCTTGATTTTGAAAAATTTGCTTATAGTCAAATTTCTTTATTTTTAATTACCTTTGCGCCTAAATATTAGCCTTATGTGAGCAATAATTTAGGCAAAATTAAAGAAACTAACAGGACAGATGAACATATTCTTATGCACAAATTTCGGTTTCACATGATGCTGTTGGACTAGTTGGTCAATCATTTTCAGGCTAACATAGGAAACTCTTCTTGTGTTCTGATTGGACACTAAGTCCTTGTTTGGACTCCATTTTAATGAAAATTTGGGGTAAATGAGTTTTGGAATGTATGTTTAGAAAATAAGAAATTTTTTCAATTTACGTGTAATATTATTTTGGGCCCGTTCAGTAGATATTAAAATTGAAAAACTAATCGTTATTGTTGACTTTTATTAGACGAGTGTGACCTAATAACGATTATAATTGGATTTTAATCCTTACCGAACGAGGCCTTTATGTGAGGATGTATGATTCAAAATGAATTTTTTGAAAAAATGTGGCCAAACATAGACTAAATTAACTACGAAAAGTTTTAGTTAACAGGAATACCCAACTTTGGCATTTAAGAACATAGTTTGATTTATATTTTCCGAAAATAATTTTTATGAAAAAGTGATTGTTTTTGGAGTATGTGTGATTAAAAAATAATTAAAAAAAATTATGAATCAAGGTACAAAATTATTTTATTGAAAAATGTGATTAAAAATGAATTTAAATAATTATAATTTCTAGCTAAAAACCAGGACAACTAAGAAAAAAGTATTTTTATATCCAACTAGTCCATGCTGTTAGTTTACTTTTGCGAAATTTGTTACGGTACCATTTTCCGTGGTACTTGTACCTTTTGTCTCTATAGAAATTCAACAGATTCCCTTTATTTGCTGTCACGCTCTTGATATTGACACTTACCCGTTAAAAAAAAAAAAAATTATTTATATTGGACGTCCCAGTACTTTTCTAATCATATCAAAGATTCCACTATCTTAATGGGGAAAGGTATATCTTTCTGGCGCGTGGAATACGCGTGCAATTGCTACCGCGTAAAATGTGCAGCACTTTAAGGCGTCGGATTTGTTGAGAAACCAATACCATTTTTTTGGGGATTTGGAGAAATTGATTGTGGGGTCCAATGACATGTGGAAAGTCAACTTTAGTTGCTATACAATCTTCATATGAATAACAACAGTCAAAGAGGTCACCAATCCGAAAAAGGTCACGGATAAAGGATTGAACTGGATCGAAACCGAGGAAATAATAATAAAATTAAAAGAAGTAAAAAAAAATTCTAGGTGAACCGGCTCGCTGTTTACCTTTTCCAGGGTTTCATTTTTTTTTTTTAATTTTTAATTTTATACACTTGAAAAAACTGATAATTCTACCCAAGACATAAAACAAAAGAAATAAAATTTTCTTGATTTGTGTTGTAACTTTTTATTAATATTAATGATTAAATTTAAATGAATTAATATACGCTCCTCTTTTTTCCATACTCTAAGGGTGTATTTGGTTGCATTTCTTTTCCATGAGAAAATGTCAATTTTTCATCCAAATTCCTACTTTAGAGCGTTTGATTACTATTTTTTTCTATTGAAAATATTTTCCAATTTTTGAAAATATGCATAATTTTCCTTGTTTTTAAGGAAAACATGTTCTTTGTGGGAGTATTTTTTATTTTCCTCAAAACGAAAAAAACATTTTCTTTTTTAGGATATATTTTCCATATCAATCAAGAGTTTATCTGATTGGCATGAAAAATATATTTTAGAAAAGAAAATATTTTTCTTAAAATTAAGGAAAATTAAGCATATTTTTAAAAATTTGAAAATATTTTTTATGGAAAAAAAAATAACAATTAAACACTTTAAAATAAGAATTTGGATGGAAAACTGACATTTTTCATGAAAAATAAATGTAATCAAACACATCCTAAATTTAATAGCATGTTTTTTTTCCACAGCATGAAAGTATGAAAGGTCATTCATTTTGGGTATAAAAAAGACGGAAAGTCTTGTTGTCGACTGATTATGTCTAACGGGGTATAGATTTTAGATGAGGTGGTTGAACGATTGTCATAATTTAAAGAATATTTTAGGTCGACTCTTACTCCAAGCCGTGAGTTGGAATTTTTGACAAGCTGGAAATTTTTGTTGTGAGTATTTGATGATGGCAATTATCAGAAATCGTTAAACAAAAAAATTCTGTATGGATTAATTTTCCTAATAACAAATTAACAGTCCCGATAAGCTAATTATAATAATGGTTAACTAACTGGATAAAAGATATATAAAAATAATTCAAAAACTATTAATTTGTTTATTTTGCTCAACAATTTAATCACTACTGAGGATTATTGCTTATAAATTTATTTTCATTTGCTGATCTTAAAAAAAAAAAAAAATACCTCTATGATAAGCAACATTTAAGGCTATAGTTTCAAGCAGCAGTTTCCATATTAAGAATAATTTTCTTGTTTTTATTCTTTCTAATAACAGGAAAAAGTTCCGATCGAGGAAGTGTTCGAGCAATTGAAATGTACCCGGGAGGGGTTAAGTCCAGAGGAAGGAGCCAACAGGCTTCAAATTTTCGGACCAAACAAATTGGAAGAGAAAAAGGTATTCCCATTAATGATTAATGTCTATACAATTGCAATGTGCAAATTGCAATGCTTGATCATGTGTTTGTGCTGGAATTAACAGGAAAGCAAAATACTCAAGTTTCTTGGATTTATGTGGAATCCACTCTCATGGGTGATGGAAGCTGCAGCTATAATGGCAATTGCACTGGCTAATGGAGGTGGAAAGCCCCCGGATTGGCAAGACTTTGTTGGTATTGTTTGCTTGCTCGTTATCAACTCAACTATCAGTTTCATTGAAGAGAACAATGCCGGAAATGCTGCTGCAGCACTTATGGCTGGTCTTGCTCCTAAAACAAAGGTATAAAACTTTTTAAATTTTCATTGTAGACTAGGCCAATCGTGTAGTCCAATAATTTTTCTGAGAATGTGTAACATTTGTTGAGTTATTGTAATAGGTCCTTAGAGGTGGTCGCTGGAGTGAGGAGGAAGCTGCCATTTTAGTTCCTGGAGACATTATAAGCATTAAACTGGGAGATATTGTTCCTGCCGACGCTCGTCTTCTTGAAGGTGATCCGTTAAAGATTGATCAATCTGCCCTCACAGGAGAGTCACTTCCTGTAACCAAGAATCCTCATGACGAAGTCTTTTCCGGGTCGACATGCAAACAAGGTGAAATCGAAGCTGTGGTTATTGCCACAGGTGTTCATACTTTCTTTGGGAAGGCAGCACATCTTGTGGATAGTACCAACCAGGTCGGGCACTTCCAAAAAGTGCTCACTGCAATCGGTAACTTTTGTATTTGTTCCATTGCTGTTGGAATGCTGGTCGAGATAATTGTCATGTACCCAATTCAGCACAGGAAGTACAGGCAGGGGATTGATAATCTCCTTGTCCTCTTGATCGGAGGAATTCCGATTGCTATGCCGACTGTCTTGTCGGTCACAATGGCTATTGGATCCCACAGGCTATCGCAGCAGGGTGCCATTACCAAGAGAATGACAGCAATTGAAGAGATGGCTGGTATGGACGTCCTCTGTAGTGACAAGACAGGCACGTTGACACTTAATAAGTTGACTGTCGATAAAAGCTTGATTGAGGTATTTGCAAAGGGAGTGGATCCCGATCATGTTTTGCTCACTGCTGCTAGGGCTTCTCGAACTGAAAATCAAGATGCGATTGATGCAGCTATTGTTGGTACACTAGCTGATCCGAAGGAGGTATTTCTCCCTTTTATTGTATATTGAGTAAATTTGGAAAGGTGAAACATGGGCTCACGAAACATGTATTTGATTCTTAGGCACGAGCTGGTATCAGGGAGGTCCATTTTTTCCCCTTCAATCCTGTGGACAAGAGAACTGCTTTGACTTTCATTGATTCCAATGGAAACTGGCATCGAGCTAGCAAGGGAGCTCCTGAACAGGTGCTCTTTCTAATTCTAAATTTCTTGTATTCTTATTGTACTAAATGAATATTAAGCAAAATATTGATAATCTATTTCATTTTCCTCTTTGCCCGGAATCAGATTTTAACGCTCTGCAACTGCAAGGTAGATTTGAAGAAAAAGGTTCATGCAACAATTGATAAATTTGCTGAACGCGGGCTTCGGTCATTGGCTGTTGCAAGACAGGTTTGCTATACAAATATTTGCTTCTAGATATTTTCTCCTACATCCATGTGCGTCATAGATTTAAATATAAGTAACATAAATCATTCTCCCCTAAAACAACTTAAGCTTTTAGGGGAAATGGTGAACAAGGTAGCAAAACATGCAAAAATCTCAAGTTCATTCTCATTGCAACCCAATTATGAAAATACTGTCTTAAGTCTTCAATAAAACGAAGTTGGCACGCATGTGAAAGGGGAGTGTTGAAGATGCATAGATAAATAAATTCCCTTTTCTCTAATTGTTTAAGCCTTGAATGAGGTAGTTCAATGTCTGTGTTCCAACATTTGTTTCGTTCTTTTCTTTTTTTATTTAAGTTCGATTTTTCTCTGGCAAAATTATTCCCGTTACTAAGGCTAATATTCTATATTTGCAGGAAGTGCCAGAGAAATCAAAAGATGCCCCTGGTGGTCCATGGCAGTTTGTTGGGTTGTTATCCCTGTTTGATCCTCCTAGACATGATAGTGCAGAGACCATCCGCAGGGCTCTCAATCTTGGTGTAAATGTAAAGATGATTACTGGTAAGTTCATATTTCATTACCCTCGAGATCCAACCTTCATACCATTTTTTTAACCTTCATAACCAAATGCATATTCATATCTGTGTGTAAATTCTAGGTGATCAACTTGCCATTGCTAAGGAAACCGGGCGTAGACTTGGGATGGGAACAAATATGTATCCATCTGCTTCTTTGCTTGGGCAACACAAGGATGAGTCTATAGCCGGCCTTCCCATTGAAGAGTTGATTGAGAAGGCAGACGGTTTTGCCGGAGTCTTTCCAGGTAGGCATTGTTGGTTTCTTGCATCTTTATACTGTATTAAATCTGAAAATTCCAAATCCTCTTTCAACCAGGGAAGGGAAATTTATAGTCTTTCTTGTTGTACAGAGCACAAATATGAGATAGTGAAGAAGTTGCAGGAGAGGAAGCACATTGTTGGAATGACTGGAGATGGAGTAAACGATGCCCCTGCTCTAAAGAAGGCAGATATTGGAATTGCTGTAGCTGATGCTACCGATGCAGCAAGAAGTGCTTCTGACATTGTTCTGACTGAACCGGGATTAAGTGTTATTATCAGTGCAGTGTTGACCAGTCGAGCTATTTTCCAAAGAATGAAAAATTACACAGTTTGTTTCTTCCTTATTACGTCTGTTCTGAAGTTGTACATTTTGGTCGAAACAGGTTTAATTCTTTACATCTTTGTTTTGACAGATATATGCTGTCTCAATCACTATCCGTATTGTGGTAAGTTGACTGTTGCACTGGAAAAAGAGGTTGATATTAACTATAGTACTCATTATCAATTGATTTCTTATGACGTTCCCTTCTTGTTTTGCAGTTTGGTTTTATGTTCATTGCTTTGATTTGGAAGTTCGATTTCTCTCCATTCATGGTTTTGATCATTGCCATCCTCAATGACGGTATGATTCTCCCTAATTTTTTGTACCTTAAATATTCCGTTCAGTTACTTACACTTCGTTGGCTCTTATATTTCACATTATATTTTCTATTCAGGAACAATCATGACAATCTCGAAGGATAGAGTTAAGCCATCTCCACTGCCAGATAGCTGGAAGTTGAAAGAGATTTTTGCCACTGGAATAGTACTCGGAGGTTACCTAGCGTTGATGACTGTTATATTCTTCTGGATCATGAAGGAAACTGACTTCTTCTCTGTAAGGACTAACAACATTTGCTTCTATGCTTTTTTTCCCGTCTCTTAATGCTTCTCCATTTGAAACAAGAATTGCAATGTGCTTTAATATACAAAATTTCTATACTATCAAATGCAGGACAAATTTGGTGTAAGGTCCATTAGAAATAGTGAAGACGAAATGATGGCAGCTCTATACCTGCAAGTTAGCATCGTTAGTCAAGCTCTAATTTTCGTGACCAGATCACGCAGTTGGTCATTTATTGAATGCCCTGGACTGCTGTTATTGACTGCTTTCTTCATTGCACAACTGGTAAAACTTCAATCTCTTTTGTGTTAATAGTTAGTTGCTTGAAAACTTCTCTCACTTTCCTTCGAACTTCATGGAAAAAGTTACATTTTCTTGAACTTGAATGGTGAAGAAAGATCGAAACCAGATGTTTGTAGAGCTCTAATATGCAAAAACTGATTTGATCTTCTAGGTTGCAACTCTAATAGCCGTATATGCTGACTGGGGTTTCGCCAGAATTAAAGGATGTGGTTGGGGATGGGCTGGAGTAATCTGGCTTTACAGTGTGGTTTTCTATGTGCCTCTCGACTTAATGAAGTTTGCTATCCGATACATCTTGAGCGGGAAGGCATGGCAGAACTTGTTTGAAAACAGGGTACATTTACTATTCTACAAAAATCCCCATGACTATTTTCTCCAAGTTTTTCCTTCCTTTTAGTGTTTATTTCACAAATTCTGACGTACCACAGACAAAGAAAGGGTGCTCGTTTAATAGTCTAATTTGGCCAAACATCACCATCTCAAAGGCTATGCCTTGGAGTTCTCCTCATAAGCCTGTTTACACTTGAAAAGTCGTATTAATTACCTAATTACAATGATTTTCTTGAAACAGATTGCTTTCACCACGAAGAAGGATTATGGAAAAGAAGAGAGAGAAGCTCAATGGGCTCTTGCTCAGAGGACCTTACACGGCCTCCAAACAACGGAGAATACTAATCTTTTCAACGAGAAGAGTAGCTACAGAGAGCTTTCTGAAATTGCAGAACAGGCAAAGAGGCGAGCTGAGATTGCAAGGTATGAACAGACTTCGTTAGTATTGTACTGACTCTTTAACCACCACACTTACTTAAAACTGTAACATCTTTTCGTTATCTTTATAGGCTTCGGGAGCTGCACACACTCAAGGGTCATGTCGAGTCAGTCGTGAAGCTGAAAGGACTGGATATCGAAACTATGCAGCAGCACTACACCGTTTAAAGAATCCGAACGATTCTTACATAAATGGAACAGGCTTCAAAATCAAACCATGATAAAAACTGTTAAAGACACAGAGGAGGCCATAGTTCCTAATATGTTAAATTTGGTTTTTTTTTGTATCTCAAAGTGTCCACAGAAAGTTCTATATGATCTTTGGATCTTTTTAGAGTACAATCACGTCTCATGTAACCCATTTTTTCGACTCTAAATCTTTGCTCGCAGGTTTAATCTTATGCTTAATCTCATATTCGACTTTTGACATATTAAGTAGTGTTTGTTTTGCGATTGCGAGTGACAGCTTAGTTTCCGACTAACTATGTGATACATGCTATCAACACAAAAACACTCTTTGAAAGATTAAATGTCAAAAGTTTGTTTCAAGAGAGCCTGAAATCACCTACACCATGCACACATGAAAAGATTGTCAATGAGTTCGACAAAATTCTCGTGAAATGAACCATAGAAAGCATCTAATGAAATCACAAGTTGACTTGCTTCTATGGCATCAAGATCGCTACTTGTAGGGGGGTGTGCATTTTTTCGTGTGACCATACAAACTGGATCGGAATCAGATCGCATTCATAAGTTTTGTTTAATTACAATTAAGCCTCTGTTTGAGAAGAATTTATATTTTATAAACTGTTTAGTTTATAAATAAATAGAAATAAGTTGTGAATGATACTTGTGAATTCATTAGAACGTGATTGAAAATAAAATTTGATCGTTTATAATTTTTTTAAAAGTGGAAGCTAAAATTTAACTGATTTTGGGTATTAGAACTAATGATCACGATTGGCTAAAATTGATATGCATTCAAAAGTAATAATTTTCTTGAAATAGGGCGCCACATGGCAGTGTGTACGTGGCCCTGTCCAAGAAGAATTTCCCTAAAAAGAATTAGATCGATCGGGAACAATCAGTTCTAGTATTGGCAATGGGCCGAGTCGAGCCAAGCCGAGCCATGCCCACACGAGCTTGGCTCGTGCCCGGAGCTCGCCCAAAATGGGTCGGCTCAATTTTTTATTTTTTATTTTTAAATATAACACACCATACATACACTATACTAAATCTATATACATTTCCTAAACATTTTTAAAACATTTTTCTTTTTTTTTTTTTAAGAAAAAAAAACCCCATCCCTTATCCAAACTTGAGACCGGCTACTTCAATGTCGATTTTCGAGTGGGCGGAATTAAAAATTGTATAC
>CAIGRS010003008.1:0-12671 GCA_903798395.1 Fraxinus floribunda
CATTAACATTTACTATTTTTGCGATACAAATTTCTCAATGTAATTTTCATCATTTTATTAGGGAACTTTATATGAAATATGACATAAAAAACTCTCGAAATTTTACATCCGAAAAAGTCATATCTCATGTAAATTTTTGGATGCAAAATTATATGGGGTATGATTTTTTTTGGACGTAAATTTTCGAGTGTAAAATTTCTCTTAACTTCTTTGCAAGTTCGATTGTACCCCCCTAACTTTTTTGGTTTGCGTCCGCCCCTGGGATGAGTATCACCACTACCACCTCATCACCACCTCCAAGTGCGGCGATGAAAAAGATGGGAATAGTAGATGAGAATGGGGTAATGGCTGAGGATTTTGAGGTTGGGGAAGTGGTTGAGAAGGAGGACTAGTGGTGTCGTGGTGGAACCTGAGATTTTTTATGACTTCCCTGCAATCCTTTCGTTGACAAACATTGAAGAAAAACAGCTTGGCATTCTTCCTCTATAGGGCGATTTTTTTTTAAAAACTAATTTTGTCCGATTTTAGGTAGCATTGTTTATAAGCAGTTAGAAAAAAATCGATACTTGCTATTTTTTGGGGCGTCGGTCATGGATGGTTTAAAAATCACCCAAAATTGATGTAGTGTAATTTTTATTGATTCTCTTGACCACCAAATCGGCGATTTTTGATCTTTTTTCATATTCGTTTCTAAGTTTACCTTTTATAACATAATTATTTATAACCAACACATTTTATTCAAACTATCTTTTAAATAAAAATATATTCTAAAAAAATTATATTATAATTAAAAAATATTTATAAGATAAAAAATCACTTTTGTGTAAAAAAATGTTTGTAAAGTAAAAATACTATAAATAAGAAAACAATTCCCTTATAAAAGATAAAAAAATATTTATATTTAAAAAATTCACTTATGTGTAAAAATCATATAAAAGTATAAAATTAAATTATAATTGTAAAGTTTACTTTTAAGTAAAAAATTAATAACTTGAAATTTCAAGCAAATATTTAAATTATATGTAAAAATTACTTATAAGTAAAATATAACTTGTGAGAGAATAAATTTCATTCAATAAACCATAAATTAAAAATTTTATTAAGTGACAAATATGTAATTTTATTTTTTTTAAAAAAAACTTTTAGAACAATGAATAATAAGCTCTCAAACGTGAATTGAATTGATTTAAAAATCCTACTAAAATCTTTCAAAATTGATCTAATCATAAATACTTCTAATCGGTATTTAAGAAAATGCTCATTACCGATACTCCAAAACTTCCAAGTAGACCCTTATTTGGGAAGAGGAGGAGAGATGCGGTGGGGAATTTGTGGGGATGGGTGTGTTCCTTTTCTTTATTTCTTTTTTGTTTTGTTTTTATTTCGTTTTCTATTTTTTTAATTTTTTTAATTAAGGGTAAAATAGTTAATTAATTCAAAATTTAACATTTTAATGGCCAACTAACATTTCTATCATAAAAGGACCTTATTTTAGACGTTTGTATGAATTGAAACCCTAAGTGCTATAAATCAAAGATTCAAAACCCTATCGTCACAACTTTCAAATGTTCGAAACTAAAAGAGCAATTTACCATTTTTTAAGAAAAAGGGGGAAATCAATTTGTTTGAACAAAATACTAAAGTAAACAAATGCTTTGATTTCAAGCTTTATACATATGAAAATATTCACTTGGAAAATACAATAATACAACTTATAAGTTTATAACCCTCCCCTTTTTTTGGAACTTGAAATCGACTACATTAATCGTAATTTGAGTTGAGTTGAGTTGAGTTATGCTACACGTACCATTTTGCCTTGTACATTGCCCGGGAGACACCTGTACAAGTGAAAAATCCGTCTGAGTTATAATGTACACGAATTAAATATTTCTTGTACACTTTTTAAAAAGAAAAAGTACGATTATCTTTTTTTGTTCATTTTTTATTTCAATTCATGGTGCAAAACTCTAATTTTGAGTGCGTGATCAGTGACGCGTCCATCACTTTAAAATGCTGCAAAAACAAATGCATTTCTAGGTGGACCTCACATATGAGCTGGCTTGTGAAACTCACGAGCCTTCGAGGGCAAGTTCGACTGTGCTCACCACGTTAAAAAGGAAGTTTCCCTTAATTCGAGTTGCTCGCGAGCTAGATATTCATGAGCTAGGCTATTGGGCTTGCTATAGGCCCGATTCAATTGTTATACCCATATTTGATAGATTGTTAAGGTTATTAGATAATCGATTTTGCTAGTGGTATATTACCATGTATGTAGGGGTGTACACCCCCTCACATGAGAATGCGATATTTTATACAAAAGGGTCCCACCTCCATGTGAGGGAGTGTACACCTTTATGTACATTTTTTGGTGTATAAGTAGAATTATTTTTAGACGAAACCTTTAAAAAGTCAAAAATAACTTTAAAACAGAGAAGTTGCTTTTGAATTTGTTTAAACAATTTTATTAAAATTTTCTCAGTCTAGTGAGAAGAGCTACTAGAAAAAGTTGGTCTAGCCCTTGTTTGGTGGTCATTTCTTTGGAAAATTACCGTTTTAGGTAATAATTTTTTAAAGAATGTGTTGTTAAAAAGTAAGAAAAAAATCTTGAATTTGTATATAAAATATTTTATTATGAAAATATATTATTGAAAATGAATATATATATATATATATATATATATAAAGAGAGTTTTAAAAGAATGGAAAATATGATTATTAAATTTAGTTCCCGTTTGGTACATATTATTTTCAAAAGAATGTATTTTTTTTATTGATATGATGAGAAATATGTGATTGAAAAAGCAAAAAAGGTTATTGATATGATGAAAAATATTAAAGAATGCGTGGTTGAAAAGAAGTAAAAGAATGATAATATAAAAAAAAGTGTAGCCCAAACAGGGCTTAAACACGAAAAGCGTTTGATATTTTCACCGTCCCCGGTCCCCGTTAACTCACTGACCCTCCATTCATAACTAATCATATGGTTCCACGTCACCAATATATTCTCTCTTTCCCACGACTGTGCATTTCCAGGCCATTTCCATTTCCATTTCCACCACCCCACCCCAACACATACACACACTCTCTCTCGCGAGCGCGCGCGCGCGCGCACGCACAAAAACCCACTACAGTCCTCTGTTCATGTTGTCGGAGCTCCGGCTCCCTTTTCGGAGCCCCGGCTCGTAATTCCACATATACGAATTGGTATAAAATCTTATATTTTGATTTGGAACCGAAAAATTTGTTTCTGATTATAGATCTTTGGAAGAAATGTCGAAAGCTCCATGGGGAAACATTGGCGATTGGGCCGCCGAATCGGAGAGAGCCGAAGCCGAAGAACGGGAACAGGCAGAACAAGCCGCTGCTGCCGCTCAAGCCGGAGGAGGTAATTTTCCGAGCCTGAAGGAGGCGGTGAACACGAAACAGAAGAAGAAAACCAAGATGAGCTTGCAGGAGTTCACGATGCAACCTAGTTTTGGCTCCGGCTCGGCTCCTCCTAGCCGTGGCTCGGCTCCCGAAGGGATGCTCCGGCTACCCACTGGACCTAAGGAGCGTTCATCAGACGAAATGCAGCACGGGCGGCTCGGCGGAGGGTTTCCTAGTTATGGAACCCGAACGGGGTCCGGATTTGCTGGCGGGTATTCCGATCGACCGACCCGGGAGTTTGAGAACCGGAGATCTTATGGAGAAGGGTTTGAGGATGAGAATCGCCGAGGCCAAACTAGGGTTTCGGGATTCGATCAACAAACTTCGAGAGCTGACGGAGTTGATAACTGGGCTTCGATGAAGAAAGCCCTACCCGAATACACTTCGGGTCCGGCGGGTCGTCCTGCAAGGTATAGTTCTGTTGGAGGATCCTCCGACGGGTTTTCAAGGGCCGATGAAGTGGACAGTTGGGCGGCTACGAAGAAGCCCATTGTGAAATCTCAGCCGCCACAACAGGCGAGATCTTCCGGGTTCAGGGGACCTGATCCCGATAGATGGACTCGAAATGAAGGTGAACGTCAGAGATTGGTTCTGGACCCTCCCAAAAGTGATCCTGGTGGTGGTGCTAACGTGCTAGTTAAAGTGAACAAGTCGAATCCATTTGGGGCCGCAAGGCCGAGGGAGGAGGTTTTAGCGGAGAAGGGATTGGATTGGAAGAAAATGGATATGGAAATTGAAGTGAAGAAGCAGCAGCAGTCTGTTAGCGGTAGTAGGCCTACTAGCTCACAGTCGAGTAGGCCTGAAAGTGCTCATTCGAGCAGGTCAGATAGTCTCACAGCATTGCAGCCAGGGATGGCTGAAGGGGCAGCCAAACAAACACCGAAAGTGAACCCATTTGGTGATGCTAAGCCTAGAGAAGTCTTGCTTGAGCAGAAGGGCTTGGATTGGAGGAAGATTGACCTGGAATTGGAGCATCGACGTATTGAGAGGTTCTCTTTTCATACTCTTCTCGTTTTGTCATCCCCGTCGATTTAAATTCATTGATAGTTATCTTAATGACTGCAATTTTTGAAAATGGGAAAAATATATATGTATTATGATTGTTGGTCTCATTCCACTGTAGTCAATTCACATTTATAATACCATCACTGTGTTTATTTTACATGCTGTTTTACCTTTACGTTTTTTGTGTTGTGACTTGTAAGTTATAGAAAGTGCGAGCAAGTCTGACTGGTGGGTGTAAGTTAACAGCTATCATGTTTGTTGATTATCCTGTGAACAGCTCTATAAGTATTTTGAAGGTATTTGATGTTTTGGTACTAATTGGAGAATGGAAGGGCTTATGACAATTTGTAATGACAAATTACATTTACTGTCGTGCTTTATCCACACTGGATTCTTATAAAGTGTTTAGTAATCAGTCTTTTTCATCTTATTTTTTTGTCTTAGGATCTAAAACTTGTCCTTTTTTCTTTTTTTAAATTGTTAATTTAGGAAGGTTTTTTTTTTTTTTTTTCTTTCAGACATTTAGTGGTATTTTTTTCGCGTTAATATATCATATATAATCTAATGAAAAGAATTAATTACCTAGGCTGATGAGGCTCTAGGCTTGACCTCCACGTATTACCGTGGCTTGCGCCTTTTGGAACCTTGGATTTTAGAAAATAGAGACAAGTTAACAAGGAAAATTGAAGAAAGTCAAAAGAAAAAAATTGTTATGATCAGAGTCAATTAGAGCTCATGACTAGCGTTTACTTGGAATTCCTATATGAGATTTCAATACCCTGTTGTATTTTGAACCTAGTTTCATTTACCAATGAGAAGAATGTAAGACAATTTTTCCTTTTAACTCCGATAAAGTGAACTTCACTAACTTATATAGAAAATGTGGGTAGTTCTAACTGTGCTGGCTATATAGTTAACAGCTCAGATGTTTGTAAAATAAGCCTATAAACAGCTCTGTATTTTTTTGAAGTGTATTTGATGCTTTGATATCTAATTGAGAATGGCAAGGCCTATGATAATTTGCAATGACAGTTTATACTGTTGCATTATTTATTGTTACATGTGTGCATATATCAACAATGTGTAAACTGCCATGGCTTTTTTAATTATTCAATGTTTCTTAACGTCGTAAGTTGCAGATAAGGTTTTAATTTGATATGTAATAAGGTGGATTTCTATAACTTGTCCCTTCATGATTTTCATATGCTTTGCAAGCTTAAAGTCCAATCCCTAGAAGAAGTGATGTGAGCTATTAAATTGAGGATATTATCCTTTAAATGCAATCTCATCTGATGGAATATATTATGTGTGGGTGTTTGTGGGTGTAAGTCGCAGAAGTGATGGAATATATTTGCAGATTGTATTGATGGATGTAATGCTGTGATTGTGTGTGGGTTGTAGGAAGAGACTGAGAGTTGGCTGTGAAGTATCTCTGATTTTAATAAGAATTAGGAAATTAGTAGGGGAAGATGAGTGTTGGGCCAAGCAAGACTTAGTTTGAATTTAAGTATTGAAGGTGTTAGAAATTTGACCGTTGGAGAAGGGCAGGAGGAATCTTTGATAAGAAAGAAGGACATTGAAGGAGAATGGATGAGTGTTGATTGGTGAGATCATCAAGATACAAAATGAGCATTTTGTTTGGGCAAGCTCTGCAAGAGACTCCTCTACATATGACTGGGAAAAAGGGAAAATCTGAGTTCTTGTCATGATATATGTTTGAACCAAATGGCATAATGGAAGTTGTGAATAATTAAGCTTACCTAAAGCAATATGTTGAACACAACATCAATCATAAGGATGGTTAGGTCTAAAAGTCAGGGTGGGTGTAGAATTCTAGATCACTGGTTGTTTCATAATTATCATGATAGTCTTAATCCATATGTTAACAATTTCCTTAACATGAAGATATACTTATATATTCAATTTAGCTAGAAGTTTAATATTCTAATATTAAGAAATTTTCAATGCTTTAAGTAGGAGTCCTGATGGTGTGAACACCATTGGTTAATCCGAATTTAGGACTTGACCAAAATGGAAGTGTCAAAACAACCTAAATAAGACTTGAATCTAATTACGCCATTAGTTATATGAAGTAATGTTGGTGAATATATTTCGTTGCTAATGAAATAAATAAGATTCAAATTTAAAATTAAATTATATGAATAGTGTAGGCGAAACTAGAAATTACAATTATCAAAGAATTAGAATTACATGGGCAAGTTGAGAAGGTCTTATAGTTCTATTATTTCACTGTAGATGTTCTATATAAAATATAAATTCCTTAAAATTGCTAGTGTTGGATGATTAAGAAAGGATATATTTGCAACATTGCCGCAAAAATGTGAATCCTGAGAGCTTATAGATTGAATTAAAATTGAGCATGCTTGCAAAAGTCTTTTTTCAGCTCCTGTAGCGGAAAACTTCTCATTTTCACAGCTGCCCTTGATTTCACACTTAGGTTCTACAATGTGATAAGTGATGTCACTATTTTACCGGATCAAAAGATGATTTGGATTTAGAAGTTGTTCTTTGATTTTCACACTTGGATGATTAAGAAAGGATATATTTGCAACAACGTAGGAAACTTGTGAATCCTTAGAGCTTATAGATTGAATTAAAATTGAGCATGCTTGAAAAACTCTTTTTTCAGCTCCTGTAGGGGAAAACTTCTCATTTTCACAGCTGCCCTTGATTTCACACTCAGGTTCTACAACGTGATAAGTGATGTCACTATTTTACCGGATTAAAAGATGATTTGGATTTAGAAGTCATTCTTTGATTTTCATGAAATTTTCACAGGAACAACTTCAACATCGTAGTCATTTCTTCCATCTAAATTCTGCGCTTATAGTTGGACGGTAGAGATTTCATTTATCACCTCTTTTGTCTTGAACTGGACTTAGTTTAGTGATTACAAAGTACAAACTCATGTTTATAGTTCATTACTTCATTTATCAACTCTTTTGTCTTGAACTGGACTTTATCCAGTGATTCCAAACTCATGATTATAGTCCATTATTTTCTTTACTGTTTTTGTTGCAATCTATATTGGGTAAATACATGTACTACAGGATTCATGTAGTCTTTGATGTCATGATTTTGCAAAGTTGAGATTAGGTGAGGGGAGTTGTAGTTGTATATGTATATTACATTCCATCTCATCTTTTTACATTGGCATGGATATGGAATACCCTTGGTCTGGACTGGCGTGTGCCATGTAGTATCAGACGAGAATTGAACATTTTGAGATTTGACACCACTTCCTTATTTTAACCTCTAATTAATAATTAAGAATTTTTTTATTGTCACATCTGGTGCTTTAAGTAAAGGGTATTCTGCAAAGACAAAAAATCATTTTGGAATGATATCATTAACTTCGTAAAAGCAGAATAAGATCATCCAGTCATGGACATAGGTTTTAATACATTTCTGTTGTAATTGTGGTCCAAGTTTCTTCTGCTTGTTTGTGTCTTCTTGTGACTTTTATCCATGTGAGTCCATATAAATCTTGTTCCTGGATATTGTGACTGCATGAAAATATACTTATCAAATATACTTTTCCTGTTTATAATTATTGTATATTGTGCAGTTAAGCTGCACCTGTTTATAAATATTGTATATTGTGTTGTAATCATCTTAGTCAGGAAAAGAAACAATAAAATTAGGACAAAAGCAGAGAAAAATGGAAATTATTATACTAACTGGGAAGTAATGTTTTAGGCCCGAGACAGAAGAGGAAAAAAGTTTGAAAGAAGAAATTGAGCACCTGAAAAATGAATTTCTGGAAAAATCTGGTGAAGAGCAAAGCTGTTTACAGGATCTAATTCTTAAAAGAGAGAAGGACTTTGAACTGCTGATGCGGGAATTGGATGACAAAGTTCGTTATAGCCAGAAAGTGTTCGAAAGGCCCGGTTCTGGAGCTGGTAGGGGAGCTATTTCTAATGAGAGACCTCTTTCCCGGCCAGGAGCACACGAGGATCCTAGAGCTGGCTATTCCGAGAGACCACGTTCTCGACCTGGCTCGTCTGAGCAGTATAGGCCCGGGTTTCCTGAGAGGCCTTCCCGGCCTGGAACATATGAAGAGTCCAGATCTGGCTTTCCTGAGAGAGCTTCCAGATCATATGAAGAGTCTGGAGCTGGCTTTCCTGAGAGGTCTCCTTCCCTATCAGGGGCATATCAAGATCGCCACGCTGTCGACTACATGGAGAGGCCTCGATCTCGCGGCACCGTAAATTCATTGGCAAGGCCGATTGATGGCAGAAAAGCTTCTCAAGGTGGTGGGCTTAGAGGATCAGTGGGCAGCAGAGACGGGGACAGGTATTTCTTGCTAACTCACCTATTTTTCAAAATATCTCTTGGTCTTGCAACATTTGCTCATAAAGTTCATGCAATTAGGTCTTAGCATGATTATATACTTGAGATCTATTGACTTCGAGTTAGGATATGTGATCCGTACTTTTTATCATGACATGTAGCAGGTCAAGGCCGAGGTGGTGAATTTCAGCTACTGTGGATTCTTTGAGCTGTTCTGCTTTTAGCCCTATGACGTTAGAGCAAAATAAAACACTTTGGCAGCTTTTGTTAAATCCCTCACACTTTGGTTTGTGAGGAATGGAGCTAGAATTATTGAATACTGACATTGATATCGCTTGATTAATTGTAAAATGCACTGTTTCTTTCCTGCAGTAGCATAACCTATTTTGCACATTTGTCATAGGGACTCTTGTAGTGGACACCTTGCTGTGCCACCCCGATTTTGGCTTTTCCCTCTCTTTCTGAACCATAATGTTTTTTTCCCTGTTCTATATGATTTGTTTTCTTAAGTTGTTCTGATTCATTCTGCAATAGTTTGTCTCATTTGGCTGCTATCTCTTGTAACATATTTAATATTAAATAAAGAAGAAATATAAGTTATAATCGTGTTCGATTGTACCGTCCTGATACCTTTGAGCATCCATGTATGTAGTAGGGCTTTATCTTCCACAAGATAAAACTTATTGATTAAGGCCGTGTTTGGTTCTTTACTTCTGGACGAGATCAAACAGAGGGTAAATAACATCACCCCTATGTTCCTTGGTCAAATGGCCTGTAATTATAAAATAATATCTAATATCATAAATATCTCCATCATTGGAAAATACATTAATACCCTTGTCAATTCGATTAAATTTTCAATTCAATTTTAGGGCCCCAAAATCACACCCAATCGTTTTCTTTTATTTAGCTTTCATGATTTCTACGATAAAATCACTTCTTTATTATATCCTTCGCCTATTTTGGGTATCTTTTGGACATGTAAACAATAGTTTGGTTACCATATTAGTTACATTGAAATTTCAATTGCATTTGAAAAAGGAAAAAAATATATTTTTTCAAATTTCAGGTACAATGTACTCTTATTATTGAATATAATATGAAATAATATTTTAGAACTTATTAGTTTTCGTATTTATTGTATTTTTGTGCTTTTGCAACTATTGGATGATAACAATATTCTAGCTGTTATCTGCAGTGTAGAACGACACTGCAGTCGTTATATTAAAAAAGGACAGTATAACCATTATTTGTTATAGATAATTCAAATGAGTTTAACTTATTGTTTCTTGGGGGCACGGTGAGACGTTATTTATAATCGTGTTTAAAAATAGAATGACACAAGAACTGTTTTCTTCTCAGTATCGTCACTTGTATAGTTCTGTTAATTTCTTCTATATTTTAATTTGTTTTCAAGCAACGACCTCAAGCATTGGAATCCCAACGTACGTAAGACAAAAAGGTTAAATCACGTGATAATGAACGGTTGAAATGACATAAATTATATGATATAAAGTTGATGAATGCACAAGTGTTTCAATTATTTTCATTAAAATATAAATAATGAGCATCTCTCAACTTTTGTAAATTACATTTCCATTTTACAAATTAAATGAGTTCAACTTGTTGTTTTTGAGGCACGGATGGGGCGACTACTTATAATCGTTCTTCTAAAACAGAACGACACAATGGTTATTTTCATCTCAGTAATGTCACTTGTATCGTTCTGTTGATTTTTTCAATATTTTAATTTGTTTCAAACGCAACGACCTCAAACCTTGGACCTTTGACGTTTATAAGACAGAAAGGTAGATCACGTGACGAAGAACGGTTGGAAAGATATATTATATGATATAGAGTTGATGAAAGTACACGTGATTCTATTATTTTATTAAAATATAAGTAATAAGTATATCTCTCAATTTTTCTAAAAGTCGTGTCCATCTTACAACTCAAATGTCTTAAATTTATTGTTTCTTGGAGCACGGATGAAACATGGTACCTTATAATCATGTTTATAAACAAAATGACAAAAGTGTCGTTTTCTTCTTAATAACATCACTTGCCGCTTTGTTGGTTTTTTTTTTTTGTCTCCAAATTGGACCTTTAATGCACGCAAGACTAAAATGTTGATCACATGACAAAGAATGATTGAAGTGACATAGATTATATGATGTAGAGTTGATGAAATAACAAACTGTTCTATTGTTTTCATTAGAATATAAGTAATGAGTATATTTCTCAACTTTTGTAAATAGTATGTCCATATTACAACTTAAATGAGTTCAACTTATTGTTTCTCGTGGCACGAATGTGGAGTGATTACTTACAATCGTGTTTAAAAATAGAACGATACAAATGCTGTTTTCTTTTTAGTCTTTTTTTTTATTTCCTCTGTATTTTGATTTCTTTCCAACGCAACGACTTCAAGTATTGGACACCTATAATACGTAAAGTAGAAAGGTTGGTCATGTGACAAAGAGCGGTTATAATGTATGATAGAGTTGATGAAAGTAGAAATTGTTATATTGTTTTCATTAGAATATAAGTAATGAGCATATTTCTCAACTTTTGTAAATATAATATTCATCTTACAACTTAAATGAGATTAACTTATTGTTTCTCGGGGCATAGATAGGGGCGTGACTGCTTACAATCGTGTTTACAAATAGAATGACACAATGACTGTTTTCTGCTCGGTAATGACACATTTGCCATTCCGTTGATTTCTCTTATTTTTTGATAAATCATATACGAGAAATGTTAATCATGTGACAAAGAATGGTTGAAATGATATAAATTTTATAATATCAAGTTGGTGAAAGTACAAGTCATTCTCATATATTTCTCCTATATCATTCTAGGGCTACGTATAGGGTGTGTCTATTTATATGTAAGTAATGGCACTTGTTCCATTCTCATAGATGGTTTCATCTGATTAACGACACACTTTCGTTCTCATGGACACTTATATTTACAAATATAACAATACTTGTGTCATTTTTATAAATGTTTTCATCTCAGTAATGACATTTGTTCAATTCTCATGAAAGCTTGTAACAAACATAAAGACACCTACATCATTCTCATGTCACTCTTATAATTTCAGTAACTGCACCTGTGTCATTCTCATGGATACTTATATCTCTAATAATGTCACATATGCCATTATCATGGGATAACAACAAAGTGAAAGAAATGTACAACTGAAATGCAAACATTTAACTTAAAAAGTATCAACACTATAACTACACATACAACATTTAACTTAAATCGAACATGTACAACTAAAAAATCAATCTCTTGAAAAGTATGGTCAAAAAATAACTTTAAGAATTTAACTAAATTTACGGATCAAAGTGCCATGCAAATATTTTCGAAGCTAAGTTCTTCCAAGTGGACATATATTCTAGCAAATCAAATATGTATTGGAATCGAGCTTGTAAAAATTCAATGTGCTTATGAAGCACAATCTAATTTGTAAAATAATCACGACAAAAATATGTTAGGGGTCCGTTGTAGGATTACATATAATTTGTCATTTCTATCTTATTTTGTTACATGGTCAACCTTTATATTTTACATATGTTAGGGGATCCGTTGTTGGATGTCTTTGCATTAAAAAAATCAAAATAACGACGCAAATGTCGTCACTGGGATGAAAATGACCCTTGTACCGTTATGTGTGTCAATACGAGTATAAGCATTTGCGTCTTATCTGTGCCATGAGAACCAATAAGTGGAACTCATTTACGTTATTTATGATATTGTCAAACTTTCTATATTATATAGTTAGGTAGTGCATTATAGGAGGTTGTTTTGTTAAAAAAAACAAAATATAGGTGAAGATTTTGTTACATATATAGACATTAGTATAAGAAGCCAGACCCAATAATTCAAGGAGAATTTTGTCATTTTGCCAACTA
>CAIGRS010003009.1:0-10234 GCA_903798395.1 Fraxinus floribunda
TTAACTTATTTATATCTATCTTAAAAGAGAAATATATTTTTGAAGAAGTTCTTAGCATTTACATTGCATAAACGTATTCTACTTTTTCATATTGAAACTTTAAATCACACTTGTAAACATCATATTCATCAAAATTTCTAATTTCTCTCCTAGTACTTAATTTATCACAAATTATCATTGAAAGAGAGAGATACTTTTGAAGAAGATTTTTGCACTTAAAACTTGTAAAATCATCATATTCATCAAAGTTTTTCATCTAACACTTGTGCTATCATTCGGTGCTATCTATTAAAGTGTTAGCTTACTTCTCTTCTTGTACTCAACTTTGAATTTATCATTCATTAAGAAGAAGAGAGATTTCATTTGTAAAATTTATTTGAATTGTGGGTCGTGTTGAAGTCCCTTAAAGATCAACATTGTATAAGGATCGGTGCTCCTTGTTGTAAGTCACCGTGTAGATCATATTGAGGTCCCATAAAGCTCAATAATGTGGATCATGTTGAGGTCCCGTAAAACTCAACTTTGTATAAGGATTGGTGTTCCTTGCTTGTAAGTCCCTGGAAGCGTTGTAAATGGTTGGATTGCACCATAAGTCAATCAATATAGTGAAAAAGGCCTTGCTCGTGCCGGAGAGCTTGGTAATGAGGGACGTAAATCATTGCATTAGATCAAACTTCCATAACTATATCGTTTGCAATCTCTATCCCTGTTACTTAACACTTTTACTTTGTGCAAATTACATTACCTCACTTATTTGCTTACTTGTGTTCAGTTGTCCTCGTTTATTTGCACTTATTTTTTGATTGATCTACTTGTTTGAACTAACTTACGATTATTAATATATCAACATGTTTTTAACCTACATGGTTTTAGTTAATTATTCGAAAAAATTTAAAAACCAATTCACCCCTTCTTGATTAGTCATACTTGAGCTTTCAATTGGTATCAGAGCAAGGTGCTCAATTTTAAAGATTTAACAATCTTGAGTATGGCTAACCACATTTTTCAAAATCTTGAGGGATATTCTACAAATCGTCATCCTTTATTTGATGGTAGTCATTATAACTATTGAGAAACTAGGATGACAATATTTATTCAATCAATACTATTATCATTTGCGTGAACATTAGTTTTTAAATCCTAAGTTATTATTGAAAAAGTTATAAAAACCAATTCACCCCTCTCTTGGTTAGCCAATCTTGGGCTTTCAGATATTTAGCTTATTTCTACAAGTTTTAGAACGTTTTAATGTGTGTTTTGATTAGGGATGGTAAAAAAACTCGACAAATCCGATATCCGCGGGGCCCCACCCCAAACGAGGTGGGGATTACCCGCTTAATCGGGTATTCGGGGAGGGGACGGGTAAGGAGCGCCCCACCCCAGCCCCCCCCCCCCTTTCTTTTTAAGAATTTAATACTTTAAATGAAAATTTTTATTACTTTTAATAGAAAATGAGAATTAAAATTATTTGTCTCAATATAATGAATGGGGAAAATAAAATAAAATATCAAAAGCTTTAAAAAAAAAAACTAAACGGGGTGGTAAACGGGGCAAGGGTCCCGCCTCGCCCCCCGCCTCGCCTTAAACGGGTAACGGGGCTAGAAATTTCTTGGCGGGTCGGGGTCGAGGCTTGGGTCGGAGGCGAGGCAGGGCGTCCCGTCCCCGACCCGCCCCGCCCCGTTGCCATCCCTAGTTTTGATATTGTGATACATGTTGATGAAATTGAAGGAAATAAGTAAAAGTTGGCAAATTGGAGAAAATGGCTACATTGTAAGAGATCCAAAGTTCGAGGGCTAAAGTTCAATTAAACCGAAGTTGTGTCGGACCTCAAAATGAAGATTCGAGAGTTCTTGGAGTCAATTGGATGAAGAAAGAAATCAAAGAGATCACATATAATCAAAGTATGATCACACATCATTTTCCAACCGAAAACGTTATGCTCCAGATTTGTAGTATCATATTAAGACTCATTTTTGACATAGAAAACGATTGAAATGGAAAATGATATCTGAAGCAAAGTTGTATCACTTTGAGTTATCTTTTCAACGCATCTTGAATCAGCTCAATCGGATATTAATAAAAAGTTATGATAGAAATACCCAAAAATGCGCAGTACTGGATTTTCAATCGAAATGGGCACCGCAACGCCTCCATTGCTGAAAATCAGCAGCATCATGGTCACCATGGCGTCACTGGGCGGGAAAACTGATTTTCAATATTTTTGGATTCTTTTCTTGGCCCAATACGACTCCAACCATTCCAAAACTTCAAAATACTATAAATACAACATTTAAGACCTAATTCTAGGGGGGAGAAAATGTTCAAGGGGCAAAGTGGGCATAATTCAAGAAATCAAAGGGAGGCAAGATTAACATCAAGGAAGGAGATTGAAGATCTATCCAAAAACTAGTTTTTTCTATTCTCTTCTTTATGCAGTTTATTTTAAATTATATAGATTTCATGTTTCTTAACATCAACTAAACTATTCTTTTAGGGTTTGATTATAACCAAAACTTGAGAGTATGATTTGACTTTATTTTAGTTATTTCTATGAAATTTTCAATTATGTTTATTTGTATTATGATTTTAATGCTTTCAATTAATTGGCCACTAATTGAATGAGTAGATGCTTGTTAATTTCGGTACTCGAGAGAGTAGAGTTTAGGCGGGATCACAAGAATAACACAATCTAGGAAATTATAGGTTTTGAGAGAAAGTATAATTCCTTTGAAGCATGTTCCATTTAAGAACCACGAACTTGATAAATTCTATATTTTCATTCGGAATAAAAATATTGGAATTAATTTATAGGATTAATTTTTATCTGGCACTCGAGAGAGGGTAGAATTACATTAGGGTTCTTACTTATAAACATGAAAAAATTGATTAGAGATAATTAAGTTTTTGAGAATCATATTTGATAGTTAGGTGAAATTATAACTCTAGGCTTCCTCACTCGATTATTCTTCTAGCTTGCATTCATTTGTTGAATTCGTTACCATATTAGTTAAAAAAATTGATTATAAAATTCATTCATCTAGATAAAATAGAGGCTATATAATTATAGTACTTAGTAAAATCAAATATCAATCCCTGTAGGTTCGACACTTTTACTCCAATACTATATTGTAAAATTTGACACTGTATACTTGTGGTATAAATCACGTTGCATAAAATGTGTGACAACCAACTGACCAGAAACTCCCTCATAATGCTCTTGATAGACTATTTCTGACTGTTGACGAATATGATCATAACATCAGCAAATGAAAGGTGTGAGACGAGTACTTCGTCCATGTAGATAGCACATTGGGATACTCTTAAAACCTCTAGTGAGTAGGCATGAGAAGTAATATGCAGCTATGATGAACAAGGATGAGGAGATAGGATTTCCCTGTTTAAGCCCTCGTGAGGAGGAAAAAATCACATGGAAGGCCATTTAGGAGTACAAAAAAATGACACTCCGAGATGCACCACCTGATCCTATCGATCCAGATCCGATCAAATCTTAATGCCTCTAATACAGAATAAATAAAGCCTCAATCCATACGATCATATGCTTTGGCCATGTCTGGCTTCAGCATAGTGTTACCTCCTCATACTCTATCATCCGAAGTATGGAGAAGCTCCTGAACTAATAGAATATTGTCCATAATTAGGCGATCAGGTATGAACTCACTCTGTTGAAGAGAGATAAAATGCGGTAATAGTGTACTCAATCTAGTGTTCAAAAGTTTAATAATAAGATTATTGAACACTGTACATAAACTGATGGGTCTTAAGTCGGTCCATCTACAAGTACCATATCTCTTAGGGAGTAATACTATGGTAGTAACAGTAAAATCCCGTAGAAGATGGCTACCGTCAAAGAAGTTCAAGACTGCCCTGTATACATTGTCCTGAATAATATCCTACTAGTGCTGGAAGAATATGGATGAGAATCCATCCGGTCCAGCAGCACTTTCAGCATCTATACTAAACACCGCCTCCAGTACTCATGAATCAAAGGTATGGAGTTTAGTGCCAAATTATCATCCTCCGTCAAGATCTTGGGAATATTATCTGAAGGAATGGGGTTCAATGGCTGTGTATAGCAGATAGAAGATCCTGATAGAATGCAATAGCTGAAGTCTGAATATAAGCAGGAGTAGCTAAGACTTCCACTACCTATGTCTTGATAGACCTAATACGCGATTTTATCCAACATCCCTGAACCATCGCATGGAAATAATGAGTATTGTGATCTCCTTCACATACCTAACGTGAACCAACCTTTTACTTCCAAAAACCCTCATCAATAGTAAGGTCCGGTTCAAAACTTCCTGGGCATGATGTAATAGGTCATGATGCTTCGCTGTAGGATCTCTATCATATACTATCTCCATCTCTTCCACCCTATTCTCAGCGTCTCCCACCCGTTGGAAAACATCTCCAAATACATGTCGATTGCACTAACATAGTCCCTGTTTCAGCCTAAAGAACTTCTCCCAAAGAGCAACCATCCCCGTAAGATGAGTAGGGAATGACCACTTCTA
Organism: Fraxinus floribunda; assembly: GCA_903798395.1. Classification (NCBI taxonomy): domain Eukaryota; kingdom Viridiplantae; phylum Streptophyta; class Magnoliopsida; order Lamiales; family Oleaceae; genus Fraxinus; species Fraxinus floribunda. The sequence goes on from CAIGRS010003009.1 coordinate 4,536, forward strand.
AGTGACAAAGGATGAAAAGGTTGAGGAATCTAAAAGGTCTAGGCCCCAAATCATCATAAAAAATCCACTGCAGTAATGAAGGCAAATGATTAGATGAAGTTCGATTCAAGTGCCTCACTATAAGCTGTTGACAGAATGCTGCAGCTGTAGAATTAATAAGTATACCGATTCCCAAGGAAACTAGCGTCCTTCAAACCACAATCTAACATCATATAAGAGAAAGCAGTAGTGCCTCGATTGCGAGTATTATGGCCAGTCCGCTCACCATCATGTGTAATAATGTTAAAGTCTCCCCCAACTAACTAAGGGTCGTCCATATCGAGGAAAATATGGTAAATGCCCTTATATAAATCCCTCTTAATAGCTATGTCACATGAAGCATAAACATGAGTCGGACAGATGGGACATGCTAGTCTGGGATCCTCAACTCTAACGTGAAGGAACTGGGGATGATCAACACTAACAATATCAGTAGTCTCCACATTCTAAAAAAACCAGATCTTGTTCGACATATTCTGAACTTCTGTGTCAAAGCACAGATATCGTCGAATATATACAAATCTATGCTGAAGAACAAAAGGCTCCATTATAACCAAGAGATAAACATAATGAAGTTGTATAAGTCTCTTTAGGCGCTGGTGAGTAGCGACACTAGCTACACCTCTCACATTCCATATTATGGTACTCATGTGTATGTGCGTGAAGATTATCCTATGACAGACTTCGGTCATCATCCTACAAAATGAAGTATCAGTGGTTTTTGAATTTCTTTTCTGACCAACTAGGATAAACCCATCATCCTCTGTCCTACCAGCCATACCTGCTAAGTCATCAGTAGAAGATCGACAATATGAACTCTGTTGAGGAACTTCAATATAAGAAAAAACATCAGAACCTGACTGATCAGTAGATAAAAAAGCTTCTATATTCCGCTGACAAGGTGTATTAAAATGAACATCTGGCTCCATATAACCATGTGGCTTCTCTAACATATCCACCAAAAGAGGGTCAAAATATGTAGAACTAACCATCATAGGAGCACTGATGATGGGGTCCGAAGACTGAACTGCTAAATGAGGAGCTGATGTAACATAGAAGAACTCTGAGTATCTACCCTAATGGGAGCAACTATAGAATGATATGATGGAGTAGAGGTAGTAATATAAAGACTAGGAGTAATATGATTAGTAGCTGTCTGTGATGTAGTAACTGTAACGACTAGGATAATATGAGCAATGTGGTATCAGTATGAGGAGTAGAATGGAAAATCACATCTAATGTACTGTCTTGTCTCTTTTGATTTCTCTTAATAGGTGTCCATCTTTGGCGAGGCACAATCACAACCTTCTTCACCTTACCATTATCCTTAGTCAAAATTGGATTAGGCCTATAAGTCGGGTCTACAACAATCGGACCCACAGATTGTGGGGCAGGATGCAAATCGCTAGAACAACTCTCATCCGAATGTCCGAAGTGTCTACATCGAAAGCAAAAGTCTGGCATTTTAACAACAAGCTGCCAATATCCCCCCATCTTCTCCTTCTCTATTAGGGAGTTTACATTCTAGATCAACATTAATACATACTCGTGCCTCACTAGGTCATCGAAGATCAGAAGTTGCTTTGCCAATAGGAAGTGGGAGCCCAACAGCCTTAGCTATAACAAATAATGCGCTCTTAGCCCGAAAATGAATAGGGAGAAAGGAAATGAAACCCAAACTGGAGCAATAAGAACCTCATGCTTAGGACTAAAACTCGCATGTGACAACCATCAATATACCAAGTGGGTTTGGGGAATAATAGTGAATAATCATCCTCATGCGCCATATGAATAATAATATGTGCATCATCAATAAGACCAATCTCATAAGAACCAATAAAACCAAAGCGCATAAAATTTTTGAGTACCTTGGTCATAGAAGGTTTACGATGTACAAATTTACCAACAAGCGTAAACCTGTAAGCCTCTGGCAAAAATTGTTCATCACCTCATCAAAGAAGATACCAGGGTCACCATGACAGGGAACTTCAATTGCTGAGTTCTAAAAATATTCACTAGAAATCCCTAACAAAATCTCTTCTTTAACTTCTTATCTACCTTTATGGTCGGTACAAGGTGAGGTAAAAACTTAACTCACACATTGAAGAATCGAAACTCTTCTTCTGTAGGCCTATGAAAAATTACTTCCTTTTTGTAACATCGGATGGTTGCGTGGTTGCTCCCCCCACCCATTCATTTCCTGAATGACATTAAACTCTTATGTCTTGGAGGTATAGATCAACTTTTAACTCATTTCCATTCATTTCTGACTTTACTGCCCTAGCTATCTAATTGGTATTCAAAGTTCACCTGATAGGATGGTAACTTCTAGGACATTTTCTAATTTCTCACATATAATACATGATTTAGAAATAAATGTAGTAGAGATAAATTTCTTATACAATGTTGATCTTTAAGGGATTTCAACCGATCCACACTTTATCAAAGTGATTTTACACTGAAATTCATCTATTGATAAATAATACAAATAAATTAAATACTAAGAAAGACTAATACTTTAATGAATAGTAATAAATGATAGCTCAAGTGTTAAATGAAATTTTTTGATGAATATGATAGTAAAAATTTAGATTCAATCAATCTAAGTATTTCAATAAGAAGATGATGAAATAAATACAATGTACATTAAAAAATCTTTTCGAGAAATATCTCTCTTTTAATGGATGATTGTAATAAATTAAGTACTAAGAGAGAAATGAGAAACTTTGATGAATATGATAATTTTACAATTTTAGTTCAATCAATCAAAGTTTCAATATGAAGAAGAAGAAAAGTTTATGTAATGTAAGTGCAAGAATCTTCTTAAAAAATATATCTCTTTTAAAATTGATATAGATAAATTAAGTACAAAGAGAAATAAAAAACTTTGATAAGAGAAATAATTCAAAAAGTTTGATTCAACAATCAAAGTTTTTGTTATGAAGAAGCAAATGAAATGAATGTAAATTTATAAGCTCAAAAGTATCTCATTTGAATGCTTTTAAGTGTTAAAATGAATGGGAAGTGAGTTGGTATTTATAGAAGTGAGAAAAGCTAACTTTTTTGCCTAACCCGACGTTTGGAACAGTATTGGACGACCCAAAAATTTGTCATTGAAAATCAGTCAGAACGGTAAATAAACTGACAGTTACAGATGAAACAAATGTCCGATGGACAGAAAGATTTCTGTCAAATCGGACGCCTTGTCCGGACGGTTCGTTTCAACCGGACTTTTGGTTGACCGTTGACTTTTTTTTTTTTAAGAGATGTGGTCTAAGTTCAAGTATTACTTTGAAAAACCAATTTTACTTTTAATCAAAAATATTTTATGCAAGTAATATGAAAATAACTCATTGTGCACATTTTGAGTTATTATTATTCATTACTAAAGATCAAAGTGTAATACCTTTACATATGATCTTGAAAGCCTAGTCTTTGATCTTGCTTCAAAGTCTCTTTCGGGTTTGGCTCTTAAACTCTTAATCTTGATCTTTCTTGACATTTGGCTTTAATGCTTTGACTTTGATCTTGATCTTCTTCGTGAACCCGATTTATAATGTGTTAATTTTGACAATGCTTATTGATTTTAACATTGAACTATCATCAAAATCAATTATTAGAAACAATATTAATATATTAAGGATGAAATCAACCATAGGTCAACAATTTCCCCATTTTTTGATTATAACAAACAAGATGATTTGCAAGGTAGGATTGCACAACTGATATCATATTGATAAAGAAATATATACCATAAATTTATCATGTAATTCATATTCCCCATATCTTTTACAAATCAATAACTACGCATTTTGAAGCATATAAATGATTTTCCTCTTTCCCAATTTTCCATATACTCTAAGCATATTATATTTTCAAATCAAAACATGCATAATCATCTCACTCCATTTCCCCTTTCACATAAGTAAAGGGATGACATTTAAGATCAAAACACATTTTTTCCTTTTAAGATAGCACATATGAAAGGAATAGTATGACATATAAGATCAAAACTTTAAATCAACCATAAAAAATAGTAATATTCACCCTCAATTGAGCACAAGATGCCATATATATGCAAGTTTAAATAAGAGGATAATCATCACATGTCTAGTAAATTAATAATCAAAGCTTGAGTGATGAAATGATGAAAGCATACTCATTTAGGTAAAATTTATATACATTCCAACCAGTTATTCAATAGAATCAATGATAAGAGAACATTTGGCAAGAACTCAATTTAGCCACATACTACAAATTCATTGATAATTCCTAAACCTCTTTAAATATATGAAAATCTAATCAAGTGTTAGATGTTTAGTGAGAATATTGATCAATTGATTCTTCGTATTAACAAATTCGAATACAATAACCTCCTTTTAGGTACCTTTAGAATATCATAGATGTAATGTCTTAGTGTCACTAAGACGNAAATTCATTGATAATTCTCAAACCTTTTTAAATATATGAAAATCTAATCAAGTATTAGAGGTTTAGTGAGAATATTGATCAATTGATTATTCATATTTACAAATTTGAATACAATAACCTCCTTCTAGGTACCTTTAGAATATCATAGATGAAATATCTTAGTGTCACTAAGCTGTCTAAAATTCATTTTATGACACTAAGGTGGGATTCTTGAGATTTGTGTTGAGATCAAGCACATAATTACACACCAAACATAATATCGAGTTTAATTGCAATTAAGTAAAGAAGAGATCCGATCATACCTTGATAGTTTTTTATATTTATGGAAAGTACCTTGATCACACCTTTGTCCATTTTGATTGATGATGTCATATTAGTGTTCATTTCTTGGATCGTCCTTAATTTGGTCTTAAATAGTCATTTGTTCGAAAGGAGTTTCCAATCCTACCTCATTAGTAATACCTTTCTCACGATCAAGAAGGTTAGTTTCATCAAAAGTGTTATGCATGGATTTTTCTGTTGACCTATGATTAGCTCCACTCGTTTTGATTATAAAAAACAATACATTTACGTTTCTAACATATCTAGTTTCTTGAATTTTTCATGTATAATTCTTCCTAAATACTAAACGCACAAATCGTCATTCGTTGAAGAACAAGCAATCAAAAGAGAATCGAAGAGAACAAGAATCTTGAAGATTAGTATTTAGAAATTGTTTATCAAAACTTCATTTATATGTCTTTAAATACTCATCAATTTTGGCAAATGCATACTCAAACATTTTTCACTATTCATACACTTGCATAAAGAATGATTGACATGAAAAACATGTTTTGAATATTAAAAATTTTGATAAAACTTTTATTCAAAACAACATGTTTTCGGTCGATCGGAATGTAGACTGGTCGAGCGGTTCGCTCGATCGAAGTGTCAGCCGAAATTCCAACGGTTTGAATTTTACAACGGGCTATATTCACACTTCGATCGACCGAAATTGATCAACCAAAACTTCCCGATTTCCAATCTTTTGGTATATAAATAGCCATATATCTTGCATTCATTTCCAACAACCAACAAGAGATATTAAGAGAGCTTATTTATTGAAAATCATTGAATTTACTTAATTTTACATTCTATTTCATTTATTACAAAAAAATTTATTGACTGATCAAACATATTTTATCTATCTTATCAAGAATTCTATTTTGCAAAGAACTTTTCTTAATTTC
>CAIGRS010003010.1:0-15084 GCA_903798395.1 Fraxinus floribunda
GGCCGCCACGTGTTAACTATGTAAACCATCATGTAAAACATTTGGTACACGTAGCATCTTCCTTTTATACATGTTACTAGTTTGCCTTCAAAAATGAAAATAGAAATTTTATCATATAAATCAGGACTGACATGTCCAATCGAAAAATCAGCAAATCAGTGATTAAATTGATTCATGAGATAAAATAGACCGATTTCCTTACGAAACTAAGCTGGTTTTGTATTATGCTTCAAAAATATTCAAATCGATAATGATTAATGACTATTGATTGAATCACTAACCCTAAACCCAATACTTTGGCCAAATCAATATGAGGTAAGTATGGTAACTATGAATTTTATGAACTTCATCTATTCAAAGAAAATGACCAATCAAAATTGCCTATCTATCTATATATGCATATGAATAGATGATGATATGAAACCTCACAAAATTGATGGGGCTAGAAATAGACTTTCCACATCTATCTATATCCCACCAATCAATTGTGTGGTCAATTGCCCAAATGTTTGGGCACCGCCTATTCTAAATCATTGGTTAGTCTCTGATTCTTGAGTGTTCTAGATTCTTAGACCTAATTATTATAACTAATGCATTTTCTCCCCCCGCATTAAAGATTCTAAACTATTAACTTGGCTTGCAAGAATTTTCTAATGAAATTAATCAAAGAAACTTCATGTGGAAGAAGTGAAAATAATATTGTTTTCTTTTTCTATTAAAGTATTTAAATTAAAATACTCTTATGCAAATAATTTTTTTGTCTTTAATAGTTTAAATAAATTTATAAATTACTTTTAAACTGAACGATAGAAATAATGAAGATACATGTATATTTATTTATAGACTTTTGTCATTTTCCCTTGGGCCCGTTTGTCTCCCATTTTGGGAGAAAAAAATAAAGTTTTGAATAGTATTTTTTAGTAATTTATTTATGAGATTGTTTGCTGACCAAATTCTAATAAAATCGAAGTCATAAAAATTGTACACTCAAACACGTTAAAAGTTTCTTAGTAGTTGAAAACATGAATTTTGTATATATGTCATGTATTATTTCTACTTCTGATATTTTCAAAAGACACTTAGAGCCTGTTTGGTATGACTTAAAATTCAATTAAAATTGAAAATATGGCCGTTATTGGGTCCCACCCGTCTAATAAAAGTCAACAATAATAGTTATATTTTCGATTTTAATCTCTATCAAACATAAATATTTAATGAAAATTTGACTTTGATAGAAATAATGAAGATACATGTATTTTTATTTATTTATACACTTTCGTCATTTTCCTTTGGGCCCGTTTGTCTCCCATTTTGGGAGAAGAAATATAGTTTTGAATAGTATTTTTTTAAGAATATATGATTGAAAAGTAAAATAATTTTATTGGTTTGTGTGTAGAATATTTTATTGAGTGAATATGTGGTGGAGATTATTTACTGTAGCAAACAATGTTTGAAAAAATTGATGACAAACGTGGACTTTATATATTTAAATGGAAATTATGGAATTTCTATATTTACATCTTTAGAGATTTGTACCTTTTTCTTAAATATACATGTATTTAGGTACATAATTGATGTATACCAACCCACATAGTAATTTGTTTATGAGATTGTTTGCTGACCAAATTCTTATAAAATTGAAGTCATAAAAATTGTACACTCAAACACGTTAAAAGTTTCTTAGTAGTTGAAAACATGAATTTTGTATATATGTCATGTATTATTTCTACTTTTGATATCTTCAAAAGATATTTAGATTCGAGATTTTTAAGCATCTGTTTGACAACTGTTATAATAATTTTTTTTTTCTCAAACTCATTTTTAACCACACATTTTCACAGTAAAATATTGTGTACGTAGACTCAAAACTTTTTCCAATTTTTTAACCATACATTTCTTCAAAAAAATCACTATTCGAAAACTCATTTTTCAAAAAAAAAAATAAAAAAAAAAATTAATGGTTTTCGGGGCTAAATAAGAAAGATCAACTTGACCCTTGAAAATTAATTGCATGTACAAGACTTTTGCATTCTAATCTTTTTAATTCAAAATAAATAAGTTTTATGCACCTTCCTACCACACCACAAAGAGTAATGGGTTTCACGACCATGGAATCTTAATTGAAAAATAATGTTACTTATAAGGTGAGCTGTTGCATTGACAACAGCTAAACAAGGCATGTTTTGTGTGTTTACAAAGTAATTGGAAGGACAATTATATTTTTCATGATTTTTTTTAATAATAATGGTCAATTTTTGGTGGATGATACAGCATTTTATAATAATTATTAGAAAATTGGCACTTTTCGTGCCTTTCGGTTACTTTTTAACTTTATCAAATGTAATTAGTCACCTTCCTATTTTGTTTTCGCTTTCTGACAAGTAACTAATTCTCAACCGCCTTTGAGACGTAAAAGGGTTAGATGTGCATCCGCAAAAAAGCTTCCCTCTTTTTATCTTCTGTATATTTTGGTGTTTTATTATTCTGGTACATGTTTTTATCACATTATTCATGTCTTGTTCTTTTTCACTTCTCTCATTTTTCCTATTCTCCTCTCATATTAAGCCATGTTTGGTAAATTTTAATTTCAGTCAAAATCAATAATTAAGTTTAACAATATATTTTTATGGGATTCATACATAACTTTCCAATCGTACATTTCAAAATCTACTAAAAATCTACTCCGTTTGGTAATCAAAGTCAAACAATCAATATTAACCACATCTTTCATGAGTCCCACAACTTTCCAATCACACATTTCAAAAACCTTTATCATAATCTACTAAGAGTGTGTTTGGTACATATTAAAATGAGAGAATGCATTTTTTTTGAAGTGATGTAATGAGGAATATGTGGTTAAAAAAGAAGGAAAAGTTATTGATGTGATGGAAAATATTATTTTATTGAAGAATGTGTGGTTGAAAATGAGTACAAGAATGAGAATGAAAAAAATAATGTGGAACAAACAGGGGCTTAACTACACATTTTTCAATAAAATAATATTTTCCATCACATTAATAATTTTTCCTTCTTTTTCAAATATTAAAATGAGAGAATGCATTTTTTTTGAAGTGATGTAATGAGAAATATGTGGTTGAAAAAGAAGGAAAAGTTATTGATGTGATGGAAAATATTATTTTATTGAAGAATGTGTGGTTGAAAATGAGTACAAGAATGAGAATGAAAAAAATAATGTGGATCAAACAGGGGCTAAAAATCTAATTTTAATCTCCACCAAACACCCATCTAATTTTAATTTCCACCAAATAAATTTGATTTATAGACAGCAAGTGTTTTCTATTTATCTCTGAAAAATAATTGAAATTGAATTTTCGTTTGCATGCTGAGGGTATGTTTGAGTTATATTATTTTGAAAGAATGTATTCTGAAATAGTAGATTGATTGAGAATGTATGGTTGAAAAAAAAGAAAAATTATTGATGTAATGAAAAATATTATTTTATTAAAAAATATGTGGTTGAAAATAAATAAAAGAATGAAAATAAAAATTTTAACGTACACACGTGGTTAAAGTCAAAATGGCCACCGAAAATTCTAGCTTTTTACTTCTTCACGCGTTTGCCACTCAGCTCCGAGTCATGGCCATCACTTTCTAGAACTCCGTGCAGCATTTATTCGTGCCCAAAGTCAAGCGTCAACTTCCGCCACGCCAGCGGACCGTCTGCAAAATTATTTTGTCGGGGCCCACATGTACCTTGTCCTCCACGAAAAGACGACTTTTTACCACGTATGTCCGAGGTGGCATGCCGAAACGGCCTTGTACTTCACATGACTAGTTGTCGTACTATTACTTAATCAAGAAGGTTTTTCGGAATGAAAATATTGAATTATCAACGAGAAGATATGTTAACTGAATTGAAAGTTAATGATAAAAATGCGAAGGAAAAAGTTAAAAAATTTAAATGTCAAAATGAGTAAAAATTAAAAGGATTAATCTATGTGTACACATAGGAGTTCACATAATATGAAAGGGGCGAGGTCCACGATACTGTAGTATGGATCTCACTCCACTCACATTATGTCAACCTCTATGGATACATCTATATACACATAGCATGACTCAAATTAGAATATCGTACATATAATTGAAATCGAATATATTCCATCACTTGCTGACACATTCCATCAAGACTAGTATAGAATATTAAGTAAAGGGTTTTGTTATGTCGTAAACTCACTCGATTAGTTTTAATTAAGCATTTCTCATTCTTTGATTGATAAAAGTCTCATAAGTGTGAAATGGCACAATTAAAAGCATATTGAAATGATAAATAAATTAGTACCACATTATTGTTTAAGTTTATAAAAATAAACTTAGTACCACATTATCATTTTAGGCCTGTTTGATAACAATTAAAATTGAAAATATGGCCGTTATTGGATCACACTCGTTTAATAAAATTCAACAACAACGATTAATTTTTCAATTTTAATCCGATTTTAATCTCTATCGAAGACGCCCTTTAACTCATTTTTGATCGGGATTAAAAATTATTTCTCGAATTAAAAATCAAGTTGCAATAAGTTTTAAATTAGGATTAAAAGCCTGTTCGAGAGAGCTTAAAATTCAATTAAAATTGAAAATATAATCGTTATTGGGTCTCACTCGTCTAATAAAAGTCAACAATAACGACTAATTTTTCAATTTTAATCCGATTTTAATCTCTACCATAATGAGAATGGAATTTTTGAAATAGTGATTTATGAGAGAATGTGCGGTGAAAAAGTGATGAAAAGTTTTAGATTTGTGTATAATATTATTTTATTTGGAAAATATGTGATTGAAAATGAAGAAAGATAAAAAATGACAATGAGAATGAGAAATAAATGAGTGTCAAACTGAGACTAATTAGTATATTCTAGAAAAATGTAACGTAGCAATACCGATTCTTACGTCTATCAATCTATGTAATAGTATATATATGGAGTAAGTTTTGAACTTTTCAAAAGGTTTGACCACCGCGCAAGAAATTAAGGGCATGTTCTCTTTACTATTTTCAAGCCGTTTTCTGTTTTCGATTTTCTAAAATAATGAAAACGCATTTTCTTTCTTATTTTCAAAAACACATTTTTGAAAACAAGTTAAAAATTTACAAAGAAAACTCAAAACGATAAATGTAAAAAAAAACATATTTTCAACAATCTTAAAATGGATACTCAAAACACAAAACCCAAAATGAATTCAAAATTCAAAACACAAAATTGAAATACAAAGAGAACATCCCCTAAATTTTTCTAAATTTTTTTTTCTCATCCAATCACATTTTATGTGACATATTCCTAGGATTCTTTAGTAAATTTCTACACCATGTTTGATACTCATTCTTCTAAAATACATTTTCTTTTCTCTTATTTGTAATCACAAATTTTTCAATAAAATGATATTATACGTAAATTCAAAATTTTTTCTTATTTTTTAATCATATATTTTCTATCAAAACACTATTTAAAATGCCATTGCCTAGCAAGTTAGGTTTTCAAGATGTGGAATTATGAATTAACTGTGGTATGTGTGTTTGAATATCATTTTAGAACATGTTTGGTAACAATTAAAATTGAAAATATGGTCGTTATTGGGTCTCACCTGTCTAATAAAAATCAACAATAATGACTAATTTTTCAATTTTAATCTCTACCAAACAAGCTCTTAATGATAATAGAATTTTTGAAATAGTGATTTATGGGAGAATGTGTGGTGAAAAAGTTATGAATTTTTTTAGATTTGTGTATAATATTATTTTATTTGAAAAATGTGTGGTTGAAAAGGAAGAAAGAGATAAAAAATGATAATGAGAACGAGAAATAAATGAGTGTCAAACATGGGCTAATTAGTATTCTAGAAAAATGTAACGTAGCAATACCAATTCTTACGTCTATCAATCTATGTAATAGTATATATATATGGAGTAAGTTTTGAATTTTTCAAAAGGTTTGACCACCACGTAGGAAATTAAGGGCCTGTTCTTTTTACCGGTTTCAAGCCATTTTCGATTTACCAAAATAATGAAAACGAGTTCTCTTTCCTATTTTTGAAAACACGTTTTTGAAAACAAGTTAAAAATTTACAAAAAAAAACTCATAACGACAAATGCCAAAAAGAACATATTTTTAACAATCTTAAAATGAACACTCAAAACACAAAACTCAAATACAAAGAGAACATTCCCTAAATTTTTCTGAATTTTTCCCTCATCCAATCACATTTTACGTGACATATTCCTAGGATTCTTTAGTAAATTTCTACACCATGTTTGATACTCATTCTTCTAAAATACATTTTCTTTTCTCTTATTTGCAATCACAAATTTTTCAATAAAATGATATTACACGTAAATTCAAAATTTTTTCTTATTTTTTAACCATATATTTTCCATCAAAACACTATTTAAAATGCATTCTTAAGAGAATAATGTGGCTCAAACAGGGTGGTAGTGTTCATTTGGGAAATTCGAAGTGAAAATAATTTCTTTTTGATAATGTATAGTTCAATATGAGTTTGAGAAAAAAAAAATAAATTTTAAATAAATTTTGTTAAACAAATGCTTAAGTTTGAACAAGTCAGTTGACAAGTTTCAAAGAATTAACAATATGTAAACTATAAAATATATGGATAAAAAAACTTAAATTATATATAATTTAAGCTTTCCCAAACTTAGGTCCCGTTTGGTAGAGATTAAAATCTAATTAAAATTGAAAATATGATCGTTATTGGATCTCACTCGTCTAATAAAAATCAACAATAACGAATAGTTTTCAATTTTAATCTCTACCGGATGACACCTTAAATTATGAAGGTGGACTTTGATGACTCAGAAGCTTCATTGCTAAGTTCTTGCATGAACAGTGGTTACAGAAGATTCCAACGTAATTTTCAAGTAGAAAGTAGAAAGAGTATGCGTGGGCCCACATTGACAAACTGTAAGCCTCATATTTTATTTATTAAAGATTAAACTATTAGGGCTGTTTGATTGCAAAAGTGAAAAATGGGTAAAAAGAAAATGAATTTCAGAGAATTGAATTATCTAGAAATTATTTTATAGGAAATTGTAATTAATTGTGTTTGATTAGTTTCCACCTGAAAAATGTGAAAATTTGGTGTTCGTTTGACTTTATTTTTTATGAAAATTATCCATTAAAGTGATAATTTTTTTTACTATTGGATCTAGAATTTGTTTCACTTGCCAAATTTTTTTTTTTAAAAAAAATTGCCATACCTAATATCATTCGTTTGACTTTATTTTATATGAAAATTTTCAATAAAAGTGATAAATTTTTATACCATTGTATTTAAATTTTTTTCCAATTGCTTAAAAAAAAAAAAAAACTTGAACCAAGGAATTGGTGAGCATGTTAGCAAAAGGTGGAAATTTTTTTCTATGGAAAATAAAATGTATCAAATAAGGCAAAGGTGGAAGTTGGAATTTGTTTTCTATTTTTCATGGAAAATAATGCCTAACAAACATGCCCTTATAATAATCTAATTTTAAATGAAGAGATTATGGCATAATTTTGTTGTAAACTTTAAAAAAAAAAATGTAGAAGAGAGAGCCACTTGCTAATGGGTCACATGAATCAAGGCGCTTAAAAAAGCTACTTATAAGTGATAATTAACGTGACGGACCAAGTAAAAGTTTTGCACCTGCATCACCCATTTTCTTTACCACGTGTCCACCATACTCTAGTGTAAAGTCACGTGGCGTGTAAATTACATGGCACGAAATAATCTGCCACGTGTCCTGCCAATCTACGACTTGCCCATTGGTGCGACGGCCATTTCATTTGCACCACTTTATAGATTTTCCTTCAATTTCAATTTTGAGCCCGTTTGGTAGGAATTAAAATCTAATTAAAATTGAAAATATAGCCGTTAAGGGGTCCTATTGTCTAATAAAAGTCAACAATAACGGTTAGTTTTTCAGTTTTAATTCAATTTTAATATCTACCGAACGAGCTCTTAGATTTTTACTGAGAATAATTATTTTCGAATCCGTTGAAAAAGAATTTGTGTGTGATTTAATCTATAAAAATAATAATGAGTGAAAAATACTAGAAGAAATATTAAAAACACCCCATCAAAGACAAAGATGCCCTCGATCCCATTTTTTTTTTTAATTTCGCAATTGGTTCAACCTGAACTTCGAACGGTGTTTGAAAAATCACAACACTTTTCAATATTTCAAGTTTTACCACGTGAAATTATATAGTATAATTTTGTAATAGACATTATGGCCTTGTTTGGTACGAATTAAAATCAAATTTTAATTTAAGTTAAAGTCAAACAATCAATATTAACCACATCTTTTATGGTCCAACAACTTTTCAACCACATATTTCAAAAATTTCTATCACAATCTACTAAAAATCTAATTTTAATTCTCACCAAACACCCTCTATATCTCTTACCCACTCCCCGTTCGAGATGCCACGATTTGAATGATTCATAATCTCTAGTGTCATAATTTAAATGAACTTGTTGGACTGTCCCATTGAAGTTTTTTTTTTCCCCGCAATTTTAATATTTTATGTTTCAGGAAAAGTGGGTCCCTATTTTATGAGATTCACAATTTTTCAATCATATATTTCATTCACTTTTATTATAATATATACTAAACAATTTGGAACGTGTTCGATAGAGATTAAAATCGGATTAAAATTGAAAAATTAGTCGTTATTGTTGACTTTTATTAGACGAGTGAGACTCAATAACGACTATATTTTCAATTTTAATTGAATTTTAAGTCATACCAAATAAATCCTTGATTTTAATCCCTGCACTGTATTTCAAATTGTTGTCATGAACCAAAAGAGTTTTTTTAGGTAAAAATATGAGAAAACGGGGTTCATGTATTGTTTCCCCAACTCAACAACCAGAAGCAGAAGTTGGCTTGCTTGACACGTCTTTTCACCTATCAAACTCTATAAATTCACCGTATTTTCGCCTCCATTTTCCCTTCTTTTTCCTCTTCTCCCCCTCCCATTATTTGGTCACAATATTTTACCTGTTTCTAGGGTTTGTTTAAACCTGAGGTAGATTTTCGTTCTCTCTTTCTTTTCCAATCATTTTCCATTTCTTTTCCCCTTTTTCTTCTTTTGATAGTTATTATTCTTTGAATGTGGAAAGGAACCTTTTTGTGAGGCGGTGAATCCCATATTAATTATTTGAATAATAATCAGGTATGAAGTATAGCTTAATTTTTTTTGTTGTTTTCTTCACTCTAAACACCATAGAATGAATAATTACTATTGGAATTAAGCTGAAAAATGAATTCTTTTTTAGACCTTTCTTTGTTTTCTGAAGATTTTTATATCAATATATATTGCTGATCCTTTTTCTTTTTCTTTTTCTTTTTTTTTTTATGTCAAAACATGTAAATTTTATGAGTTTTCTTCAGGATTGCTTTCTTGATGGGTTAATCTATGAACCCAATTGATAGCTGTTCCGAGGTGTCTATTTTTTATGTGCATATTTTTTGAATTTTATATGATGTCTGTAAATGTTTGTGTTATATATATATATATATATACACACACACACACACACACACACACATACATGTGTGGGCTTTCGTGGATTTGGCAGAGCTTTTATTTAGTCTTTATTTGTCGGTTAATTGTGAATGTATGATTTTGTCGGTTGCTGTTTAGATGTTGCAATATTGGTTATGTGTCTTAATCAACTCTCATAGATTGCCACGGAAAATGGAAATTAATATTAAGTCAAACGGCGTTTCAAGATCTATGGGGCCGGATTCATTTTTCCAGTCAACATTGCTTTATGTTGTTAGGAGCTTTCTGGGGTCTTTCTTTTTTGGCGTGTGGGTTCGGGTTGGACGGGGGTGAGTGGGTGGGTCATGGGTGGCAATAATGAAATTATAGAATTGTTGGGCCATCTCTATTTTCGGATGATTTTTAGATAATTTCGATGTATGTGGAGTATACAGTGTTGTGTGTAAAGGTTTTTTTAATGGTCTTCGTGTCCCTGAATCTTGATCTGTTCTTTTATTTTTTCCTTTTTGTAGTTCGAAATCTGAATATCGACCTTAAATGAAATTAAATTCGTGCAAAGTTATCTTTTTGTATTGATTTTAGTTTCTATTGATGAAGGATTCTTATTTCTTAAAAGATATGGGCCATCTCTCTCTCTCTCTGGTGGTGGGTGGCCATCAAATTAAATAGCTGTTGGTAGTTGCATAGTGTTAAGGGATAAATCTCATATCAGTTAAATACCAAAATACAGATTAACATGTAAGGATTTGGACTACCATAACAATATGGAAGCACTTCAATTCGGTGCATTTATGTATTTTTGTTTTCCAAGATTTGAACTTTAGCCCGCATAGAGTTATTACTGGTGCAACGTGGAAATGGATAGGTAATATCCACAGGGAATAGTGCCATTCTAAGTGACATATACACGTGACATTTTGTTATTTGATACATTAATATAGTAGTTTTTTATTGCTTCATGTATCAAATAACAAACTGTCATGTGTTTGCCACATAGAGTCTTCATTTAGGGCATCTGGGCATGTATGGTATGTGGCACTCGATATGATTTGATAGAATAATGAAATGCCTTCTGCACAAAAGTTGCAGTGCTGTAAAAATCTAGATGGTGATAGCCTGTTTGGTTGAATATTCTATTTTGCACTCATCTTGTTTTGAGATATATACACCGAAGATTATGGATCTTGGTGTTCAACCTCACATAGATTGTTAACAGTTGCATAAGCTTTGCATTCCAGGAGAAAAGAGAGGCGAATACTATATCGATTGGTTAGAAGTTTGCAGGCGAAAATGTTCTGTTGTGTGATAAATGCATTGTAGTTTTGGAGATGAGGTATCATATATTTTTTATTTTTGTATAATTGGAAGTTCAACCTCTAGAAATTGTAATTGACGACAACATGTTGCTGTTTTCTTTATCATCAGATTTTGTAAAGCTTGTGCTTGATGGACTGCTCGCCCAGCAGCAATATCAAAAATACATTAAAGAGGTGGTTTTTCATAGATAAGAGGGTTGGATAAAAAACTACTCATTACATATTCTGAAGTAACGCATTGTCTTGAAGTAGAGTAACAGATTTTTTGGTAACGTTCATTGAAAGTTGTTCGATTTCAATGGACTCAAAGTCGACAAAAGCGTCTCCTGTTCTCACCGATCCTTCACCTATAAACAACTCTAGGCTGGGACACCATTCCGGTCTCTTTCCATATTCACAATCAGGGCCATCTTTCTCAACGAGCATGCTATCAATTCCAAGAAGGAAGCCAGGGAAACTGGATGATGTTCGGTCCAACGGGTGGCTTGACGCAATGAAATCTTCCTCACCTCCCCGCAAAAAGGTTCTGAAGGATTTCACCGTAGTTGAGCTATCTTCAGATGATGGAGAAATCGGTTATCGTTCTTGGATGGTGCGTTTGGACCCTTTAGATTTCCTCCTTCACAATCTTGTTGATAATAATTACAATTAACCTAGTCTTCATGTTTTTATTTTGCAGATCAAATATCTGTCAGCCCTCAATTCCTTCCAACAAATAATGGACAGTGCAAAGAATAGGAAGATTGTGATGTTCTTAGATTACGATGGAACTCTTTCACCTATAGTAGATGACCCTGATCGAGCTTTTATGACTGCTGATGTAAGCATCTTCTCAGCTCATAATTATTTTCTTCAAGATTTCGAGCGTTTTGTTCACATAATGGACTGTCCTAATATAAATTTCAGATGCGCTCTGCTGTTAAAAATGTTGCAAAATACTTCCCAACAGCCATCATCAGTGGAAGAAATCGTGATAAGGTCAACATAGGAATTTCTCCATCATACCATGCTCTCCCTGTTATTTTATATTATTCATTTTCATGTTAGTTGTAATATGTCTTATTTTCTTTTACATTATCAGGTTTTTGAGTTGGTAGGACTAACAGAACTCTATTATGCTGGTAGTCATGGTATGGACATCATGTTCCCAGCCAGAGAAACAGCATCCCTAGACTATTTAAATTGTTTCAAATCTACTGACCTGCAGGTATTACTCGGCAGCCTAGAGAAAATTTTTCATTTTTGAAAGATAGATTGCGATTGTCTCTCGTTATATCCACATAAAAAGTTGCATTTGTCTAATTATCCATCTTTTGCATTTAAAGGGCAAGGAGGTTAATCTTTTCCAGCCTGCTAGCGAATTTTTACCAATGATCAATGAGGTGTGTTTGTTTTTCACTGATGAATTTATATAATTTCAAAGAACAAACTATGATCAATGAACATCATTAGTGAAGTTTCTTGATTTTTCTTTTCATTCAGGTATTTAGATCCCTCGTTGAGATTACTAAAGGTATAAAAGGTGTAAAAGTGGAGAACCATAAATTTTGTGCCTCCGTACATTATCGAAATGTTGATGAGATTGTAAGTATTATTTCCTTTGGATCTCCTTCAATGTCATTGAATCCCTCACATTTCATTTGTCATTAGTTTGGCTTATAACATTTTCTGTACTTTCGCTCTTCAACATTCAGGTTTGGCCCTTAGTCGCACAATATGTTCATGATACCTTGAAAGATTACCCTCGACTACGGCTAACTCATGGACGAAAGGTAATTGACTCCAATACCCTTTGAGTAAAATGAGAACTTTCCCTCCCTTCGTGTTTCTGGATGATACATTTTTATATGTTGAATGGATGAACAAAATACTTATGAGCAGTCTTTGTTCTTCTTCTGTGCATAGGTTTTAGAGGTTCGTCCCATGATTGACTGGGATAAAGGAAAAGCAGTCGAATTTTTGCTTCAATCCCTTGGTCAGTAACTTGGTCTGATTTAAACGTCATAGATTAGCAACGCTTCATTTGTTTGTTGATGAATGAAACACGATCTTGCAGGATATAGTAACAATAATGATGTGCTTCCTATTTATATTGGAGATGACAGAACTGACGAAGATGCATTCAAGGTAAACACTAATCTAACTTCCGATCAGTTAAGTAAACTCATTTATCAATGTAGTAATGTGATTTTGTTCCATATCAGGTATTGAGGAAGGGGAATCGAGGTTATGGAATTCTTGTATCCAATGTCCCTAAAGAAAGCAATGCTTTCTTCTCTCTCAGGGATACTTCCGAGGTGAGAATTTATATCAATATTATGATTTATTTTATTTCTGACTATCATTTTAATTTCGAGTTTTGTAAGTTAAGCCACTTTAATATATGCAGGTGAAAGAATTCCTTGAATCCCTTGTGAGAATGAAGCAACATGATGCAAAGATACTTGGAGAGGAGCAGAGGGCCATCTGCATATAATACAAATTTATCTTATATTAATTAGGTTTTTTAATTTATATAATTTCTTTAGTATGGGCAGCCAGGCCATTAGTTTTTTCAATAATTTTTATTTTTAAGTGCTTTATTGTTTTATTTACTGTATAATAAACTTTTGCTAATTGTAAAGCTTTGTTCTTTACCATGGAATATGGATTATGGGGGATGTTCGGTTCCTCTAATTTGTTATTTCTTTTATTGTGTTAATTTAATTTTTGTTGGATTTTGTCGAATGAGTAAGTGTTCTCTTAGTTCTGATATTTGCATATTAGCAGTGTTTATCCTTGGTGCGTTTTCGAAGTGTTCTGCATATGATGTATGAGCGTTATAATGTGGACAATTCATTTCGTTTATCGTATATGCAAGTTTGAATTTGTGTTAAAATTAGCATAGCAAAATTCATCCCATTTTATAAATTAAAAAAAAAAAACAAAAAACAGCAAATTGACTTCAACAAATATCAAATTAGCTCAAATCATCCAAACTCATGAATTATATACGGCAATATGTACGGTTTTTAAGTTTAGAAAAGAAAAAAAAAAAGTTTCGTAGATTTACAAACTATCTATATCGAGTTCGAGCTTCCTTCTTCGGTCTTCTTCTAATTTTACTAGTAAGTGATGCTAGTAATGCACATTTTTTAATGGATGATGGTTGTGATGATGAGGAGGAGGTTAAAAATTATATATGACCATCTATAAAAGGTAATAGAAATTGTTAAGTTGAAATAAGATAGTCCGATCAAAATGCATTATCACGCATTATGTATTTTAGAACATTACATATTAGTGCATATATTGTGCACATTGGTGCGAAATACTGTTCAGTGTTGTTATGGATGTTCTTAGAGATCCCTTCAATCATGTATCGATTAACCTTGTAACCAAAAAATTACACACACACACACATACACACTTACACTTGAAATTCGATCGAAATATATTGTCACGCATTACGTAATTTAGAACATTACATATTATTGCATATATTGTGCACATTTAGGGCATATTGGTGCGAAATACTGACAAGTGCTTGATATGATGTATGTTCAGTGACGTTGTGGATGTTCTCCAAGATCCCTTCAATCATGTATCCCTTGTAACCAAAAATTTTCAAGTATACAACCCCAAAATACTTTTTAAGTACTCCATAACAATAGAATCAACATTTTGTACTAAAAGAAGTGTGTTCTCCAATTGGGGGAATATGAGAATTAAATTGCACTCTAGTATAGTAAGGACATGTTAAGAGCGAAAATCACAATAAGTAAGATCATCAAGAGCTTTGGCATGAAATTTCCAGAAATGTCTAGGATTTTACCAACCTTATTATTCCCTCCTCAACAATAGAAAAGTGTGGAGAAAATTTTAAAATCATGCCCACCGCCATTCTAGATTATTTCAGGAGAACGCCATATAACCATTAATGGAATACTCAAGACCAAGACCCACCGACATTAACACCCATAAATACAACGCTGCCGTGTGTATTGTGCGAGTGAAGTGAGAGGTGTGTGATAATAAAAAGAATTATGCTACATGTACACCATGCACAACGCTGCCGTGTGTATTGTGCGAGTGAAGTGAGAGGTGTGTGATAATAAAAAGAATTATGCTACATGTACACCATGCTGCATGGTGTACATGTAACATAATTCTTTTTATTATCACACACCTCTCACTTGAGGGGGCCCTCACATGTGAGAGGGCTGTACACCATGCTGTATAGCATGGTGTACAACCATCAT
>CAIGRS010003030.1:0-11423 GCA_903798395.1 Fraxinus floribunda
TTTCAATACTCAAAATAAATTAAAATGAGTCCAAGTATTACATACAAAATTGTGCAATATGCAATAAGTAAAAAATTATTCATGCATATGGGCTGGGACTACACCAGGCTACAGTCCAGTATAGCCCAGCCCTATATCCGCCAATGATTAGAACGTACTTGTGTATATATTGCTTTAAAGAGGCTAGGTGTAAATTATCACATGATCATAAAATATAAAATCTGTAATCGATAGAGATATGATTATGCTCTACGAAATTGATGTTCACCTCAAGAGAGTCTAATTGGATCACAGATTTTTGCCTATAAGAATTGATTTTATAAACATGTAATTGAGGATTAAAGTAGGTTAATAATAATGAATTCACAATCCTAATGTATTTTGTGATTTGGTTAATTCCCAAAATATGTTCAATTATTTTTAATTGCTTATTTTAGTAAATATAATTTACACCAAAACAAACTAATTAATTTTCTTCTTTACTATCTCGGGGATCATTATATTACTTATTTATAATATGTCCACCTGTGGGGGTAAACTCGACAACACCTAGCAAATCGACAAACTCAACCAATAAACATTGTTACACCTCTTCTAATGAGGCTCCGATCACAACCACGTGGCATCAAACTAGCAAGTTCAATTAGGTCCACCACTCTCGATGTCCATACACTAATGTGGCTCACATCTTTTGACCATCTCACAGACTCACACCTAAAAATACTCATATAAT
Organism: Fraxinus floribunda; assembly: GCA_903798395.1. Classification (NCBI taxonomy): domain Eukaryota; kingdom Viridiplantae; phylum Streptophyta; class Magnoliopsida; order Lamiales; family Oleaceae; genus Fraxinus; species Fraxinus floribunda. Next base: position 734 of record CAIGRS010003030.1, read on the forward strand.
CGATTGAGTTGATTGTTGGAGTGCTCGTAGCTGCCTCTCCCACTATCAAAGAAGATCATGTATTACTAATGATTTGTCTAATTGTGAAGGAGATTGACTATGTGGATGTAAGTAAAGTCGAAATATATTGATCACGTCATCCATGCATAAATCGAAGTCAACAGATTGACACAATTTGTGATTTCCAATTTGTGAGAAATCACACTATGAACCACGATCAGACCCGTGAAAAAAAGTTTATTGGAAATAGTTTCAACTTCCCTCTTGAAAAAAGATATTGTTCCTGAATTAAAAAAAAAAAAAAAAGTGGAAGTTTCAAATGAAGAAAATTCCAAGTGTTCTTTGCCATTGGGTAATAGATCTCAATAATTTTTTTTAAAAAAAAATCAGGATAATGTAAAGGATCTAAGACTTGAGCCACTATAACGAACACGTTTAGTTGAAAGTGTTATAACAATAAAATTACAATTACTAAAGTAAAAATCGATTTAAAATATTTAGTGGAAACATGTGATAACGTTAAAGCATTTAGAAATGTTAAAAATGTATCTTCTGATATTATGAATTTTGAGTTCTTGTTTAACATGATTATTTGGTACAATTTATTGATTGCCATTAATAAAGTAGAAAAATGTTACAAAATGAGGATATGTTTATTGGTGCTACTATTAGTAATTTGAAAGCACGTATTTCATTATCTGAAATATATAAAGAAACTGAATTTAAATCTGAAAAAGGTTACTCCTAAAAAAAATTACTATTTAAGTGGAAGTTAAACCTACATTTCATGTGTTATTAAAAGAAAGAATCACTTTGATCAAAATGTTAACAATGAGATATAACACCATGCTGAGAAATCTTTAAAAGTTTGTTATTTATTATTTATATTTGATTAAACTCTTTCTTCACTTAAGGTTTGAAAATTTTTAAAAATTTGAAAATACTTTTGAGTTTTTGTATGATTTTAAAAGTTACAAACTATAGATGATAATTGTTTGAAGTGTTGATGTCATAAGCTTGAAACTAAATTAAGCATGGCAAATATTATGAATTGATAAATACAAGATTATTTTCCAAGCTGCAAATTGTTAGAAACTAATATGTCAAAATACACCAAAAACGTGATTGAAATTTTAGAATATATATAAAAATGACATTTATTTTTCAAATGTGGGGATTGTTTAAAGAATATTACTAATATACTAGCTAGAAACAGTTACATATGTCGAGAGGACATGCTCAAAGTTGATGTTGATAAAATCCTACTTTTGGTTTAAAAAAAAAAGGTTTAATAAATTGATAATGTACCTATCAAAAAAGAAGTTCTAAAACAGATTGATAATACTAGTATAGTTGTTAATTTTCTATCAAAAATAGATAATTGATACCGATGCTGACGTGACTGAACATGATTGGCTTGATTTTTTCTCTCTCCATCTTTCAATGATTGCACGTCATGTGTTATCTGTCAAAATTTCCTACACTTGTAGCATGATTGATAAAAAATGTATAAAAACTGCATCAGACAGCAAAAAGTAATAGAAGGTTGGCATGACAGATGTTTTCTAGCACTAAAAATGGAAAAAATTACAATCAATGGAGCAAAAAATAAATATTATTGTGTATTTATTATTGACAAATGCAAGAGCAAAGATAAATAAAAGTAGTTTGGTGGATGCTAGTTAGGTTTGAGTTATTTCTTTCTTCTATTCGTTCTCCATTATTGTAAAACTTGTTTATAATAATTGCAGCTTTAGCGTAAATTTACGCTTCTTTAACTGGTCCATTTAACCATTGGAACAATGGATGTGGAAAACTTAGTCCTTGTTTGATACGAATTTAGATTTTAATTTAAATCAAAGTCAACAATGATTTTCAACAACAAATTTTATATGTTCCACAATTTTTCAACCACACATTTCATCAACTTCTATCAAAATCTACTAACTGATTTTAATCCCCACCAAACAGGGGCTTATACTTGGTGGGGAAAAAAAGTCAATAAATACATAGAATTTAACTAGAAAAAATCTATAATTTGCTCTAATACAAGATTTTTTTAAATTTTTTTTTAATATGTAGGAACCCGCAGCCGCTACCCGTGAGTGTGCATTGGGTAAACTTCTCTCCATGTGCAATAGTCTACAAATTACACAGGAGAGATAGAACGCACTAGGCAAACTCGGTGCAACGGGCTTGATCGAGGAAGTGTGTCAGGGGATTCAAACTCGTGACCTTCGATCTCCGTGTTCACCTGCTCCACCAATTCGATCATGCCCGAAGGGGTACTCTAATACAAGAGTTTCAAGTCGAAGCAACCCAGAGAAGAAACTATTTTCCAGAAAAATCACACAGATCCGTTTAACAAAAACCTTGAATCTTTTTTTAAAAAAATTATTTTAAAAGATTAACCACAAAACTGAACCCAAAGGTTTTATTTTCCAGAAAGATCGTTTCAGAAATCGTTAGATCTATACAATCGAATATTTTTGAAAAATTAGTGTTTCAGAAAAACAAACACCAACACATATCTACAATTAACAAGGTCTCTGATACCACTTGTTGGTCCCAGAGTTCACAAAGAACACAAATAAAGCAGTAAATCGAGAGAAAGTAAGAAGAACACAAAGAGTTTTTCGTCCAAAGGGCCCTGATGTTCAGCCAAAGGCCTACTCACCCATTGAGCATCCACACAAAGAGATTACGCTCTAGTTCCACTAAAAATCATCAAGAATAGAATTACAATGTATGAAGAATAAGAGATTTCTTCAATATCACTCTCACCTCAAATCACTCAGAATATACACAATTTCACAGAATATACATCAAGTGCACTCACTGTCTTATCACTTAGAGAAATTATACAGAAATCACTCAGATTTACAAACGGCAGAAAAAGAGAGATAAATCCCAATTACATAGAGAGAAAACCTCTCAAAAGGCACTAAACAGTTACGCAGAAAATGAAGCTTTGAGAATGACTTAAGGTAAGGAGATCAGGAGCTATACATCAACGATGGAGATCTGGTCAAGTGTAGGGCTAGATCACAAAGCCAAGAAAATTGATAAAGGCATGTAAAAGTGCAAGCACGACTTATCAACCAAGTAATAACATTTTTGGGCCAAAGATCCGGTTCAGCACTGGCCCAACACAATCAACTAAGCCAAGAATTTTGAGGCAATCGAATTTCATAACAATACATATTGCTAAAACGTCAGACTTTTAATTTGTGTGGTGTTAGAGAAGAACATTGAAAAGTTGGCTTTCGCTATTGGAGAGACTGAGAGGGGGTGCGATGTTTTCAATGGGATGTGGGTACGAGACGAGGAGGCTCAGCCGCTTTACAAGGAGTGGGAGTGTCCGTACATTCAACCGCAGTTGACATGTCAAGAACATGGCCGACCAGAAAAGGAGTATCAGCACTAGAGATGGCAACCTCATGGCTATTCACTTCCAAGGTTTGTTATTATTTTATATTTACGAAAAGTACATATGTTGGCATTCAAAACTATGTGGCCGTTTGACCCCATTTTTCTCGCATTTTGGAAGGTTAGATTGATAGAAAATGTTTGGTTAAAAAAATAAGGAAACATTTTGAGTTTTTGTGTAATATTATTTTATTGAAGAATGTGTGAGTGAGAAAAAATGCTAAAAAAATGTATTTTGAAAATAATAGGGATTGAACGATATGTTTTTTTTTTCTGCATTTTGCTTAGCATGCAATCAATGAATATTTATCTATTTTGAAAAGAGTGATCCATGAATTTGATTAGCACCCATTTGATTTATTTAAAAAAAATTATAAAATTTTAAGTCAAAATCAACAATTAATTATAACCATATATATTTTATGAGATTCATAACTTTTATCAACTTTTAGTCACATATTTAGTCCTTGTTTAGATTTGCTAAAAAAAATAAGATTTTAGTAAAATTTGATAAAAGATGAGAAATATATGATTAAAAAATTAGTAAAAGTTGTAGATCCTATAAAATGTGTAGTTTAAATTAGTCAATGATAAATCGCAATTTTTATCAATTTTTTTATATAAACCAAGAGGGATTTAATAAATTTTTTACAAAATCTACTAAAAATCTGATTTACTTTAGCAAAATCAAATAGGAATTCGTGGTTCTTTCATCACAAACAATTAAAAGTCCAAGATAAATCGCAATTATTATAATTAATTACATTTTTCTTCTAATTAACTTGACTTTGAAGTCTTAAATTTATTTCATTCATCTCCAAGAGAATTGAGAATTGCTCCATTTATTTCTCAAAATTAGGGAAATGCAATGGCTAAAATTTGTACTATGTCGTTACTCCAGACAAAGATTCTTACTCTTCTTGGCTCACATTCAACTTCATTTGAGATTTCCAACAATTGATATAATAACACAATAAATTTAAGATGAGCCATTGAATAAAAGTCAAAATAAAATCAACGTCATTTAAAGAATTTTTGAATTTACAAGTATGTCAGATAGCACTTTACCCTCAGAGTGGGCCGGGCTGCCAGGACCAACACGCTTTAGTGTTGCCCACTTATTCAGGCCCATTAACTCGACCCACATGGATTTCAATAAAACAAAAATTATGAGGTTTGGGGTATGTTTGTTTTGTTATGTTCTTATGGAAATTAACGTTGTTAATTATTACAAATTTTACAGTTTCAATTCCACATTGATGCTTGAAAGCGTTCGAGGAAAGAGAATGTTGTTCGTCGGAGATTCATTAAATCGGGGTCAATACGTTTCAATGATATGTCTTTTACATAGAGTCATCCTTGAAGATGCCAAATCCATGAAAACTTTGGGTTCTCTAACTGTTTTCACAGCCAAGGTGATATTCAATTCCTCAATATTATTAATTTGTTTGATACGCTCAATTAAATAAATTGAACATAATCTTCTAAATCTCTTACAACAATCTCCACTGAAACAAAAAACGAGAAAATGAAAATGACCAAGAAAGAGAGGAACACAAACTAAACGTGGTTGAGTAAACCTTTGATAATTATTAAAAAAGAAGAATCAATCAACTCAAAAAATCAAATGATACAATATCTTCATTACACAATCAAACACAAAACTACAACATTTAGTACATGATACACATATTTGTACTTGTATCTTTTTTAGTTTGTCTCTCTCTACCTTCCTCCTTTTTTTCCCCCAACGCACGCGTACACACTTTCCTTGTCCAAACTTTTGCTCTCCTCCGTGTGTCATGTAATTTTGTATAAATACACAGTTAAGGAAAAATCTCACATCAGTTAAATATAGAAATATATACCAATTTATAAGGGTTTGAACTACTTCTTTTAATAAGGTAAACTTGATTGCACAAAATGTCTTGTTCCTTTTTACTAATACAATTGCTTTCTTTTTCCTTTTCCATGTCCTTGGGCAAATATTTTTTTATATTCTATTTCCTAAACTGTCCCTTTTTTTAAAATATAGATTTGCATAGAACGTGTTAGGTTCAATGGCGTAATTGGCAATTTTGTGAACAAAAAGGACTTAATTGAACATGTGTAAAAGTCAAAGAATGAAGTGCAATATTGTATAGTTGAGTTAGGTAGTCTAGAGTTTGAGTTTGAGTTTGGAAACAAGGAAGAAGCGGCGCTGAATTTTCGCTAGTATATCGCATTGACACTGCTCGAGGGACAAAAATAGAATCGTCGATCGCATGTCACCCGATTTTTGCTCGAGCGAGAGGCCGTCACTCGACTATTGATAGCTCTTCGCTCGAGCGATAGGTCGATCTGAAAAAATCTTATTTGCGATTTTGGAGAATTTTATATGGCCTATACTACTCATACACCTCCAACTATAAATACAGATGCTTTTGCACGAAAATTGGTGGTTGTCTTATTGTGCCCCATATTCATATCATCTTTTAAGAGATCTAAGAACACAATTCATTGGTGAAATTATTCATTCTTCAGATCCGACAACCAAGTTTTGGAAAAACATCAAATTGAAGAATCCAAAACACTTGACTTCCTTAACACTTCGAGGAATGTACTTTCTCAGTTGGACTTCAAAAGTTTCTGAAAGTTGAAAGAGGTTGGACTACAAGCACATGAAGAAGAGCAAGAATAGGTGATTCCTGGGTATCCACTTGGGAGAGACAATTGAAGAAGATCGAGAGTCTGGAATTTACAGCGGATCTTGGAAGTTACAGGAGGTAGATCGGGAGATCTAGCATGTTGGCTAGATAGTATCTATGGTAGTAGATCGTGAGTCTCGAGGAACAACGGATCTTGGAGATTACAGGAATTACAACAGTGGGAAATAGTGAAATTTGCTAGACTGGAAATGAACTCTAACTCACATTGTTTATAGTGGAGAAGACATAAATATTTCTTCACCATGCAAGAATGCATTCTTCACATCCATCTGGCAAAGCGACCATACTTTTGAGGTAGTAATGGCTAAAATTGTGTAGACAGTAGTCTTCTTGGTCATGAGAACAAAAGTTTCTTCATAATCAATGTCATACTCTTATCGATTCCCAAATGCTACCAAACGAGCTTATACATGTCAATAGTTCCATCAGCTGGCAACTTGATGGTATAAACCCATTTGTATCCAAGAAGCTTAACAATAGCATGACAAAGAACGATATCCCAAGTGTGATTGTCCTTAAGAGCCTGAAGTTCGTCTATCATAAATTGTCGCCAACACTCTTGAGTAGAAGTCTAAGAGTAAGACTTAGGCATAAAGGTATTATCAAGAGTGGCCTGATGAGTAGAATGTGAAAACCCATACCTATTTGGAGTTCAAGAAGTTCGAGCTGATCGACGAGGTACATGTAAGACAGGATCAGGTATGGGATCAGTTGTAGGAAGACGCTGTGGGCGATGACAGTGATACACATGACTAGCTTAAAACGATTAATTGGTCAGCTACATCATCAAAGAAATGAAGTGAAGTAGAAGAAGAAACAGGATGGGGACTAGGCGAGACGAAAAGAAATATTGATTTTCAAAGAAAACAAAATTTCTAGAAATACGTAACTTGCTAGCATCTGCATCATAACACAAAATCCTTTATTTGAATTACTATAGCAACAAAAAGCACAACGAACTGCCTAAGTAGCAAGTTTATGAAGTTCAAGGAGAGGTAAGTGAATAAAGCATACGCAACTAAAGATATGCAAAGAATCATATTTAGGAGCGACGCTAAATAAATGATAATATTGGGAATCAAGATTGAGGGTCGGAGATGGCATGGGATAAATTAGATATACAATCGTAGACAAGACTTCTACCCAAAATCTAGAAGGAACACAAGATTCTAGCAGTAAGGTTTGAACAACATCTAGAAGGCATTGATTCTTATGCTCAGTGATTGCATTCTGTTGCGAAGTATACAGACGTGAACGGTGAGAAATAATGCCCTTCCGTCATAGGAAAGATTGAAAATCATGAGATATATATTCTCCACCAGAGTTGGAGTGTAGGATCTTAATACAAGTTGAAAATTGTGTTTCCACATAGGCTACAAAAGTTTGGAAGGTAGAAAAGACATCATCTTTAGAGCGAAGAAAATAGAACCAAGTGAAATGACTATAAACATCAATAAATGTCACAAAGTACCTATACTGAGCACTAGAAATGGTAGGATTCATGCCCCAAACATTTGTATAAATAACTTCAAAACACGTAGAAGCTCGACCACCATGTAAAGGAAATTGTAAAGATTTGCTCTTACCAAGTTTACAAGATGCATAATCGAAAGACAAGTGTGAAGAAGAAAATTCATTCGTATTATTCAAACATCCATGTTTCATAAGATGTCTGAAAATAACAGAATTGGGATGTCCCAACTTATGCCACAAATGACCATTAAACGGAATAGGCAGAATAACCAACATAAATAGAACGAGGAACAGAAAATGACGAGAGGAAAAAAACGTCTCACTTTAAGCCCCTTCGCTATCACCTGTCCTGACACTTGATCCTAGACACGACAACCATCACGATCAAAATGAAGAGTACAACTATCTTCTACCAATTGGCCAATAGAAATTAAATTGGCAGATAAATATGGAGAAACAAAAACATTATTAAAAGGAGACCCCGAATTCCTAACCACGGTGATAGGAATAGTATGCCATTGGCTATCTGGATATCTTGCTCCTTATCATACTTACGAACATTATTTAGAGCTGTTGGACTGTTGGTTATGTGATTGGAAGCCGAAGTGTGTGATTGGAAGCCGAAGTGTTAACTAACAAAGGATATGTAACTACATCATGTTTACCTTGAAGGCCAAGGGCCAAGAAAGTAGAAATAATCATCTGTGAACGTGTTCGTGATAAGAGTCGAAGAAAAACCCTAGGCACCGAAGTGGTCTGAAGATGCCGTTGCAAGATTGGACTAAATAGTAGTATGAAAAGCAAGAGTCGATCTCTGAGGTCGCACACGACGGTCTTGAATAATATGACCCTAATTTTTGCAATAGTTGCAGAATTTCCTGTTATAATGTCTTGCAATGTGGCCAAATTCCTTGCAACTGTAACACTATGGCAACAATTTAGATTTCCCTTTACCTTGTGTAGCACATGCCACATTAAGTCATTAACCATCTCATTACTCATAGTGTCTTGACTGATGCAAGCTGAGAAGCAAGACATTGTTCTTCACGTAGGAGTTCCACCACGCAGACATACAAGGATGGTACAGAAATGCGATTGATTAACCCAATTCGTTCAAACTCAGGTCGCAGCTTTATTTGTTTACAAAAATTGTTTTTTTCAATAATATTATATAAGACTTCTTAATCCGTATGAAAAAAAAACAACCTATATAAACGGGGATAGAAGGAGTAATAATTTCGTCATTTGATGCCTACTTTCTTTTATCTTTAATTTTCTTGAGCAATTTACTGTATATTTTCTTTAGTTCTTAGTTAAAAAGATTATCACACAAAGTTTTCATTGCCCATGTGTCGTGTAGAAGTTATGTGAATAATGCTATTTACAATCGCTTATTATCGGAATCGTCTTACGTTGTACATTTGTAGCAGTTAGTGATTTAATACAATAAGCGACTACAAATAATATTAATCAAGTTCTGTACTCAATTTTTGCACTAATTTACTGAGACTCACTTTTAAGCAATTTTTTATTACCCTAGATGGGAATTCTCATTCTTGGTCAACGCATTTTTTTTCAGTTTGTTTATTACTTTCTTGACTTATTAATGAGAAACGCTCTTTTTTTCTTTCTTTCTTCTTGCTATTTTATTTGTCTTCTGTTTGGTAGATTTTTTTTTTTGAATTTTTTTTTTTAAAACTTATTTTCAATGAGAAAACTATCAATAAAATAATTGTGTTTAGATTAGACTAAAGTATTTAATCCTGCATTTTTTAGAAAAATCCAGCCAATATCAAAAATAAGAAAATAATATATCATTTTGCAAATTGTTATTATTTATTATAAAGACACTATGAGTACTTGATATCATGCGTGTCTGATTGACGGTGGTCAAGAGAAATACTAAGTGAAGATAATTTTCGACATTTGTTGTGTAAAATATTTTCTTGTATAGCTTGTGTGAATGTTTCAATTTATATGGACGCTATTACCTTTTTAGTAAACATTTTTGAACATGATATAAAAATGACATTGAGGACTAACTTTTATATAACTGGTAATTAAGAGCCCGAATAAATTTTTTGTAGTACTTGAACCTTCAAACTTTTAAATTTGTAACAAAAATTTTACCATTGACAGATTCCATTCACTTTAATAATTAAAGTGTTATGTACACAAATTTTGATTAAAAAAACATTGATATTATAGTTTGGAAAATTAACTGAAAATCAAAATTGAAAAAAAAAAAAAAAAACTTATTTTCCCTCCTACCATGCCCCATGGCCTCGTATAAAAGAATGGGCGAAGGTTTTCATTGGAGTCAATGTTTTAACCCAAAAAACTAAAAAGGTCTTTCGAACCTATGAATTATATATATGGTTAGTTAGTCTTTATTTGGCCCTCATTTTTCAAATTTATTTTCAGTCACACCTCCTTTTAATAAAATAATTTTACATGTGGATCAATAGTTTTTCATATTTTTTAATTACACATTTTTTTAAAAAAAAAAAATCACTTTTCACAAAATTTATTCTCGATTTTTTTACTAAACATGGCTTAATAAATTTCACTGATCATTACAAAGAACATTGTTTAGAAGTTAAAACAATCATGATGCTACATGAACAGATAGTTTGACATAATTGTTGACATAATACTACATGATATTTTATCATTTGATTATTTTAAACACATTCAACTTTCTCACCTAATCAGCCCCGTCACAACGTCTTCGTCACTACATCTAACTATATTCTTCTGGCAAAGTAGCATTATTCTTGTTCAGAATCATTTCTCTTAAAAACACATCATGTTCTAGAGTAGACATCTTGGCAACCAAGATGATGTTTCTAAGGCAATAAAAGAATAAAAAACTGACAAACAAAATAAATTATTTGGATTTGAAATATTAAAGTTATGTAGTCGTATAATTTAAGCTTTTGCTTGGTTTTTATTTTTATTTTTTTTAATAAATTATAAGTTGGTAGAAATGACCAATAAATACTTGAATTACTTGTGAGTCATACAAAATGTATGAGAAAATTAACTCTTTAGCAAAAAAAAAAAAGGAATATTAAGTT
>CAIGRS010003039.1:0-14640 GCA_903798395.1 Fraxinus floribunda
CAAAACAAGATAATTGAAAGGAAATTTGAATTCTAAAATTGTTTAATCAATAAAAACACATTACAACGATGAATTCTCCAAAACCAACCGAGTTCCTTCCAAGCTTCACCAATGGATTTAGTTCTCCATGAGGTTCTTAAGTCAAAAAGGAGAGTAATAGTGTATGGGGCATTCTTCCATTTTCTGGAACGTTTTAGGGCTTAAAACGTGTCCCCAACGTGTTTCCATAAGTGGTAGAACAATTTCCGGAATTAGAAATTCTTAGCCCAGAAATAACCTATGCGACCGCAAGGTATAAACCCATGCGGTCGCATGGAACAAAAAATTGTTGTCCTTGAATTCTCACTAAATGACTATGCGGCCGCATGAATTTATAACCATGCGACCGCATGATTATATTGTTTACCTGTCGGACAATTTTCAGTATTTTGACCATATCTTTTTCTATCGATGTCCGATTGAGATAATTTAAGATGCGTTAGAAAGCTAACTCCAAGAAATACAACTTCACTTCAGCTACTATCTTCATGTCAAAAACTGGTCTTAATATGAGGCTGAAAATCAGTGCAAAACTTTTCAGCTTGAAAGTTGATATATGATAATGTTTTGGCTATATTTCATCCATTTGACTCCTTTCTTCATCCAATTGACCTCTTAACACTCTTGAGTCTTCATCAAAAGGTTAGAAACAAGTTTAGAATATTTACACTTTAGTCCCTGAACTATTATTTTCCTCCATTTTGGCCCCTTCTCACCCATTTCTTCTAATTTCCACTGTATTCGTCCATTTGCAATCTAAACCAAAATATAAGTGTACTTCGAACATTTAAGCACCAATAAATCATGACATGCAATTATTAGTGGATAAAAAACGTGATAATTGCACTATTATCAAGTAACGATGCAAGTGATCATATGCATGACTAAGCACAAGGATGTTTTATCAATATCTCATCTTATTTATCATTTATCTTTTCGAGCCTCGAATCTCACTATGGTATACCTTATGAGCACAAATATCAATATAGTCAATAAAAAATGTGTTTTTGCTAGTGTTTCCCAGTTGCTACAAGAATTCAGGATATCACAATGTGTTGTCCTGAAGCATCATTTCTATAGGTTTATCCCAAATTGCTACTACAATGTAGGATTTTATAGTTTGATCGTCCTAGTCGCTACCACAACTTATGAAACTCAAACGACATATAAATCAAAAATTAGACGTGGCCTAGATATACGATTTTCTCTATGCCTATTCGCAGTCCTCAGGTTACAAACTCCTAACATCGGCCTTATTCTAATGCTAGATCCCTAATTTTCATATCCTTTTTCTACCCAAAGTGATCGTCACAGTGCCTTAAATAAGTGTATCTAGTTGGACGTAGATAAAACTACAGTACATTTGTAGTGACACGGGTAGACTCTTTTGAGTCTTGTAGAGGGACTATTTAACACGTGTGGTTGTATTATCACTCTTTTTGACTACTTTCTGCCAACTTCCATCATGAGTCTAACATGACACATAGTTTAGTTCGCCCACAAGACTTATTAGTGTATAACTATCAAAACACATCCTTGTGCTACACTTGGTGTCAAGTGCTTGCCTTTTCACAATGCGCATCTTCTATTTTGTCCACATTCTCATGCACAACATTTACCTACAACAAATACACGATCCTTGAGATATTGTCCTCATAATACATAGAAATTATGACAATGTTGCCGCCTAACGCTATTGCTTTTGCCCCCTATATTTTCCAATCAAACAAATTCGAATTGTCATTTGCCATGGTGGAAAGTGTCCTCTCTCCTTAGGCAAGCTCTCTATAACATGGCTTCCCAAAACTCAATTGCTAATTGCTAAGGTCCTTTGGTCAACACACAAACTTCTTGTCATATGGTCAACTTTTGAACTCATGTCAAACCAAGCTCTCCCCTCATCCACAATGGTCATACATGCTAAGTTGCGGATCGTGACACAACGTCCTTGTTGACATGGAGTACACTAACCAAGCTCTCCCCTCATCCGCAATGGTCATCCATGCTAAGTTGTGGTCCTTGACATCCTCCTCCACTCAATTTGTCAACATCCTTGTTGACATGGAGTACAGTAAAGATTTAGTGTAGAGGATCTCCACCGACCTCTAGTGTATTTTACATAATCTCGCTCTTCCAGGCTCACAAGACAATTGAATTCTAAATAACCTTTCAAAAAGCCATTGTGACTCATTGTTGCTGATATCAGGTCCTCTGACAAAGCATGCACAAACTCGGCACTTGTCCTGATTTTGCTGGTACTTGTCTAATTACCCCCTAGTTTTTATATGCCTCAAATCCATTTTATTTACTTATTTCTTTTGTTTTTCATGTCTATACATGCATGAATTAAAAAGTATGAAAAGACCACCCGTCATTCCTCTTGCAGGAAAATTAGGAATATTTGTGTTCCCTTGTTTTTGAATGTGATCATTATAACCCACGTGCCATATGACAAGTTGAGAAGAAATACTGGCCAATCCGTCTTATAATTTACCGAGTGAATACAACTAATAATAAAACCCGGTTCAAGACTTCGAAGTACACTGGAGAAAATATAATCAAATAAACAGAGTTATGGTACATTGTCCAACCATATCTGGATTTTATAATATAATCAATTAGACTTATAAAATAAAAGGCAAGAATAACTAGTTACGTGTTATTCTCATTTATTTTTGTATTTCTCTTTCATAGATTCAACATTAGAAATTTGGTCCTGCTGCCAAGATCTCCTCTGTCAGCTTGTTGTCAGCGCCAATCTTGTAGTTCAAGAACACCTCAAAGTTCTTCTTGAATAGACGTCCCAACTTTAACAACGTATTCTCGTATGCCTTCTTGTCAGCCCACTAGAAAGCATACATCATTAGAACACGATTATATCGTTCAAAGTAAGATTTAATTAATGGAAAAAGATCTAAAGCATATTGCAACTTACTGTATTGACAGGATCTAGGATTTCTGATGGCACCCCTTCGACTTCAGTCGGGATCTCAAGTCCAAAAACTTCAGTCTTTGTGTAGTTTGCTTCCAGAAGGGCTCCCGAGTGGATGGCATCGATTATTTTCCTTGTGTAAGCTAACTTAATACGACTGCCTAATCCATAGCTGCAGATAAACAGACATATATCTTTCTTAAAAATACATAATTGTATTCCAAGTACCCCACACACCAAATATGACTCGAACATGTTTGGATAAGCTTAGAAAGTTTAAATATGAGTAAATAAGCATGTTTTCAAATAATGAATTCTTTAATTGGTCAAAATTGGAAAGCAGTATTTTTATTAATAAAAGAAAGTTAAAACTTATACCTTCCACCAGACCAGCCAGTATTTACAAGCCATCCAGTTGCTCCATGTTTTTCCATTTTTTCAGCCAACATGGCTGCATACTTAGTTGGATGAAGCATAATAAATGCTGCACCAAAGCATGCTGAAAATGTTGCTGTAGGCTCTTTTATACCATCTTCAGTTCCAGCCACCTGCAGTTAATATAGAAAAAACTATCATCAGAAATAGAAGCCTGACTTGTGTTACTATCTTGAAAAATGTTTGCCCCTTATTCGTATGTTGTTGTAATTGAACATAGGAATATAGGAATTTAATATTTACCAAAGCTGTGTATCCACTGATGAAGTGATACATGGTTTGCGGCAGGCTCAGTTTGCTGACTGGAGGGAGCACGCCAAATGCATCGCACGCCAAAAGAATGACATTTTTCGGATGAGGTCCAACACAAGGGATCTTAGCATTTGGAATATATTCGATCGGATAGGCAGCTCGAGTGTTTTCTGTAAGTACAACAATTGAACATGAACATAATGCTTGAACGCAGTTTGATTATAAATCTCTACTTAATTGTTCTTTTTCTTTTTATTCTTTCTTTTCTAGTTTGTTTGAATTTTAATCATCTTCCATGTCATCTTTTGAACAATTTTTGAATCCCAACTCCCAGTCAATGCATGGCTATTTTAAGAGTATTTAATGCGGAGCAGAAATCATTCTAATCAATACTGAGATTGGCTTGGAGGCCTGTCAGGGGCAAATGTAGTGACGTAGTCCAACCCTTTCTGAAATTAGGCCTACACTGGCTTGATTGAAACCACTAGGTACCAAATATGTAATATCGTGTACCTGTTACGGATTTGTCAGAGTAGTCAACTTCACGAGTGTGTTCATCAAATACGACGTTTTCTACAACTGCGAAAAAGGGGATGGTGTCAAATAATCTTCTTCAATATTGCAAAACTAAAAAGGGGAATATGTAAAATAAATTTCCCAAAGTATGAGAAGAATACCAGTGCCAAACTTGATTGCATTCCATATATCAGGCTCTTTCTCTCTTGACAAGTCAATGCACTTTGCGTAGCAACCACCCTCAATGTTTGATACTCCATTTTCACTCCAGCAATGCTCATCATCTCCGATCAGAAATCTATTATGATCAGTAGACAGTGTTGTTTTTCCAGTACCTGAGATAGTTGAATCAATGATAAAAAGGATTAGCGCTATTCAAATAAGAATCAGAGTCAGAAATAATATGTTAGTAGGTACCGTAGAGGAGATACAAGATGGCATGCTGTGACTTGTGAGTCGGTGACGGAAGGGCGGTCCCGTGTGTTGAAGATTAAATTTAAATGAATAAATAAACATGTTTTTTTAAGTTGTTAGATGAGGTAGTTCAACTTGTTATCAAGGTAAGGTAAAAGTAATGAGTTTAAGTAGTGTCGTCACCCATCCATGAACCTTCCTGTAGATATCAGATCTTGGGAAAGATCAGTCCACTTAACTTTTATAAACGATGGGGATTGGTTTTTAAGTCCATTGTCAGAGAAGAAAAAAAATGCTCGAATTTCTTCGAGACGGTGTGTTGAAAAGTTAATTTTAAATAAATAAATGCTAACAACTCACATTTAAACAAGGTGGTTCATCAATTTAGAACAATACCTGATAATCCAAAGAAAAGGGCTACATCTCCATCTTTTCCCATATTGCAGCCAGAGTGTAAGGAGAGGATTTGACGCTTAGGCATGAGATAATGCATTAAACTGAAGAGACCTTTCTTCATTTCCCCAGCATACTGCGTGCCAAGTATCACCATTTCCTTCCTAGCAAGATTCACGTCTATGCTAGTTGAGGAAGTCATGTAGTGGGTGTAACGGTTACATGGGAACTGCCCGGCATTGTATATTGTGAAATCTGGAGTACCAAAATTCTCCAGCTCATCAGGAGTGGGTCGAATGCACCTGTTACCACCCAGTTATTTTATGTGTTGAATTAGAAGTAATTCATACCTTAACGTCAAATTAAATAATTCTTTGTAAGAAAAACATATCTAAGGATATTCTGAAATGAAAATTTGACTTATATATATCACAAATGAAAAGTGTGGCATTTAGATGGCGTGTGTTAGTTTACTTACATGTTGTGCATGAACAAGGAATGGTAGGCCCTTGCACTAACGATTCTAACTTTAACGCGATGCTCTGAATCCCAATTCAGGAACTGATCGTTCACGTAAACCTGAATTCACGAATAGTTCATAAATCCTTATTTTTTCAAATTTAGAAACATCAAAAACTTTCAAGTCTAAAAGCTTGAGTTTATTACGATATCCATTAGTTCTTGATGCTTACTTCGATTTTAATGCAGTAGAGGGTCAATAAAATGACATATCTACTACAAGACCGTACGAAAAAAAAATAAAATGCAACACTCTTCCTCATGAAAGTATGACCCAACAATCTCGACCAACTCAACAAATCATCAGAGTTGAGGGAACATTAGCACGACACAGAATTATATAGGTTGAATGCATCTTTATAAGAGAGAAACTACGAAAACAGATGATAATTTTTTTAATAATATTAAATTCACTTTTTTGTTCGTGAACAATTTTTTTGAACTAAAAACATTGAAGGACTATTTTGAAAATTAATTCCCTCAACTTAAGTCTGGATTGAGTACCTCATCAAAATAGTTTACAATAGGATGAGTTTCATTTTAAAGAAAAGAGTAGAATGTAGACAAAGATATAGATGGCATGCAGGCTGACTTATGTGCACACACAATGAAAAGGAACCATTAAATAGTTAAATCATTATCTCTACAGAAAGTCAAATAAATGACAGCTCTACTATTCGACAACCGAAAAGTTCTCATGGATTATTGTTATTATTATTTATTAAGAGAAAAGTTTACAAAGTAACATGATAAGAACTATTAATTTTCAGTCATTTCTTGTTAGTATTCACTAAAACATGAACGGTACTCTCTTTTATTAGTTTTACACAAGTAGAACAACATCTTTGTGTTGATGTTCTAAGAATAACCTAGTTTATTATCAACTTTCATATTCTTCCCCAACTTATCTAAGGGCATTTCAAAAAAATTGTCGGTTATACTCGAAAAAATTAATGAGCTGCGCAGGAAAATACCTTTTCCAGTGAGCATAAATAATCCACAGCTCTTTCTCTATTCACCATGAAGGTATGCTCGTCCATTTCAATATTGGGTGAGCCCCTATTAATTAAACAATGTCAATGCGTTAATAAATGATACTAAGAAGTAAGTTGGAAAACTGCACAGATGAGTGGAACTTACTTTCCCCACCAAAGTTCCTCTTCTGTGGTTTCATCCTTCACAACGCGCTTGTCTCTTGGAGAGCGGCCTGTTTTAGCCCCAGAGAGCGTGGCTAAAGCGCCACTTGACGTAATGAACGATCCCTTTTCATACTTTATGGCTTGCTCGTAAAGCTCTGCAAAGCACAAATATCATTCAAAAAATAAAAACAAACATAGAAAGTTTAGAAAATGTATAATATAGAGAAGGAATAACACAGGAATCTTGATTTTGAAACTGTGTTGTTTGCATGAAAGAGATTCCATGATAATTCTATACATATTTTCCCTTCTACAATTTTGCATTTTCAGTTAAATACTCCTATTGTTTAAGTGAACTTATAAGCACTATAAATTATAATTTACTTGGAAAGTTATTACTCGTTCCATTGACTATTCGCCGTCCAATTTTTAAAAGCAAGACAATGTATAAGCGAATAGCAAAACATAATGCTCATAAGAAGATCTACATAAAATACATAAAACATGATCGAACATTATGAGAAATTAAAAATGGTCACTAACCAGCCGGAGAAAGATTGTAAAGGAAATGAGTAAACTTGAGGGCACTGTCACTAATGCCAAAAGTGGGAGTGTGATGGGTCACATGTGACACCCTTGGTGTCTCTGCTTTCCTGGCTGGGTCCCCTTTAACCACCTTCGGCCCGGTCTCCCGAGTTAGCGACGCCAATGACGCACTAATTCACAAAAATTATTCACAGTAAATAACCAAAATGACAATTACTTTTTTAATGAAAATAATTGAAATAAGACATGTTTGGCAAAATTTTAGTTAATATAAACTTTGGCTTTATTTGATATTGTTGTGCTTCTAAGAAAATCAACTTTTGCTAAAATAATTAGCTATGAGAAGAATTAGTTGTTTCAATTTTAACAATTAGCATTTTACCATTTGATAAACAAAAATGATTTATTATTGTGCCTATATGCAATTACTAAACTAAACATTAATTATAATAATGTTAATCTTGTATTATTATTGATATTATTGTAAAATTTTATTTTTATAGCAATATTTTATATGATTAAAAGTTTTTATAAGACTATATATTTGATATAGTTATTAAATTAAAAAAATAAATTAATATCTTTAAATCTCAAAATTTATAAAATTAAAAATAAAAGCATAGTCTATTTAGACAATAAATGATAGTTTCCTTCAAAATAAATAGCTTATTCATATTCAAATTTTATCAACAACAATTTATTTATTTTTAAAATTCAACCTTTTATTTTAAATCCTTACACGTCAATAAAAAAATGACTTATTTAATTATACGATATGAATTATTTTTAAATTGATAATTTGAACATTAAACAAGAGAAAATTGTTTAGTTTAAAATTCAAGGCGAGTTTGAGCCACATTATTTTGGAAGAATGTATTCTGCAATAATAGATTGATTGAGAATGCGTGGTTGAAAAAGAAGGAAAGTTAGTGATGTGATGAAAAATATTATTTTATTGAAAAATGCGCGATTGAAAATAAGTAGAAAAATGAGAATGAAAATTGTAATGTCCAGCAAACAGCGCTTAATATACAGTAAACTTATAAGTTATAACTAAATTCTCCAAAATTTAGCAGGGAATGCTCTAGATCGCCGTCAACCTAATTATTCAGATAGATGAAAATAATATTTCGTTTAAAATTAAACCGAATGCGATAGTAGATTTAAACTTTTGAACTGAAAAAAATAATACCTAATTGATTGGAGCTGTTGTTTGTGACGCTCTTCTTCGGTGATTGTGGCGGCGAAGGCGCCAGCGGCGCCCTTGATCGGGGTGGTGGGCGCCGATTTCTTTTTCTGAAGGGAATGCAACTCGTCGAGCGTCTGGGCTTTGATCGGAGTCGAAGTGTCATCGTGGCAAATCTCGTCATCATCATTCTTCTTCTGAGTGTGAATATTCGGGAGCCGATTCACACTACTCTTTCCGAAACTGAATTCTCCATTTGACGCCATTTTTTCTCTACAAAAATTGAGCTTATTGTTATCTGAAATTTCGAATTTATATAAATGTACAATAGAATGAGGAATTAATAAGAAACTTACCAGAAAAAAGAAGGTGAAAATTCGGAAGGAGGTTTCGACCATGCAAGTTAATGTATTGAACGTTTCCAGTGGTGGATCGATGGATGGAAGCAATTGATCTCTCATATTTATAGTCGTTGAACTCAAACCATGGTTAAGTTAACCATGGTTAGTAGCTGACCGGGGATTAAATAATTTTCAATTTTCTGAAAAAAGTGCATAATTTCCACAATTATTAAATCTACACGAAACCTATTTTAGCATGTTTGTAAAATAACTTATAAGCAATTACTTGTTTCTTATTGTGTCGATTCATTACTTATATAAGGGGAGACTGGAGATATATTAATTTGTCAAACTAAATAGTCATTTTCTTAATTTATTTTTATTTAATGGCTGCGTCCCCTTTCTTTTTCATATCAAGCAAGAAATTTGAAGCCTACCGAGTCTACTGATTTACAATCGTGAGCATACCTTTCCTATTCAATACAAATAAATAAATAAAAATTGCCATAACTAAGATGATGTTTGGCTTGTGTTATAAAATATTTATAAACATTTAAATTACTTTTACCTACACATTTTGAGAAATTATTTATTTATTCACCATTCATTTTTTCAAACATGCTTTAAAGGTAATTTGTTTATCTGTACACATAATAAAGAAAATCGCGTCATGATCTAATCAGAATTTCATTTCACAACATGTTTTTTTTGTAAGACATCCACTCCCACTTAAGTTTGAAGTTGTGTAGATTATTACATAAAATATTTAAGATTAGTACACGTCTTTCCTTAATAATTATGAATTAAGCTGGCAACCCAACGTTAGCAAAAGCCACAAGTCAATACCATAAAATCTGGCTTTCAGTTATTACTCAATTTATTCATTTGTTCCATTAAAACAGTACATCTACTTTCATATGTTATGTTACGTTAATAAAAATGAAAAAAAATCTGTTTTGAGTACTTTTTTAACATTCTCCATTTTTATTGTTCTATAATTTTTATAGTTCGAAAGCTCGGTCAATACTCTTTTTTCTTACTGAAAAATAGATATTGATTTAGCTTCCGTTTTGATAAAATAAAAATAATTTATAATTGATCAAATTTTCATAAAAAAAAAAAAAAAAAGATATTGGTGTCAAAATACATGTGGCCGACAGTCATTTATTTTCTTTTTATAGAAGAGACGACTGAGATAATTCAATGACTTTAAGAGTAAATCTTTCACAGGAAATTGATGAATACTTTTCCAAAGAAAGAAGCAGCACCCAATTGCTTCCTCCATCGCCTCATCCAAAACACACAATTTCACAATACAAAACCAACTTTATGACTTCCATTTGTGTTGACCTTATTTAAAAGGTCTAAAGCAAATGACTTTTGTAAACATGGGATTCGATAATTTTTACATTAGCTGTTAGAATTTGAGTGTGACCCGAATTCTTTTGTTGAAGTATTTGAAAGCTTGTTTTTGTAACATTATCATTAATCATAATCTCAACTACCATAAAAAAATGTTAGTTAGTATGTAATATTACTCAAAATTTCTTGTTTAATCCTATCTTCACGTTCCATGTTCTAAATTAAGTTAATTCGATTGCATGGTCCCTTTGCCTTTATTAATTTCTATACTAATACTTGATCCTCTTTTTGGTTTAAATAAATAAAAAAAAATAGATTTTAATAAAAACTGATGAAATATAAGATTAAACAAAAATTATGGATGCTTATGTGATTTGAGTGATAGATTGATTGACACCCAAAGAATGCTCGACCGAATGAATGATAATTCCAATAGATTTCCCTATGAAAAAGCATTTCTTCCTAATTGACAAGGTGCACGCACTATTTGATTTTAGCTTTAATTTTAATAAAAAAATTAGCTCAAACAAACATGACTTAGACTTGACCCCAAAAAAATGCCTAAACAATGAAAGTGGAGGGATTGTAGCAAACGGAAATTTGTCTTGTTATGGAATTGTGATAATGGCACACCTCCCTAGTCTCAACGGATGTGATCTGATCTGTATCCAGCACTAGCGTATTGACGGTGTCTTTTTTTTTCATTTTAAAGTTATCTATATAATTTTGATATTATCTCTTTACGCGCTGATCCTCTCACTTTGCTCCCTGGGTCGGGTCTGACTCAATGGAAAAAGTCAACATTAATTATGTCATTATTTCAGGCTTAAAAGGATTACTGCTGACTAATTAATGCATTTTTCTGGATTATGTATTTCCATATAAAAGATTTACTAATTTGTAATAATTTAAAACGTAGATTTCTCCCCTAAATTTAATGCATTTTTTCTGGATCGGATTAGATGCAAATATTTGTTCAAATTTAAAACGTAGATTTCTCCCCTAAATTTAAAACGTAGATTGGATGCAAATATTTGTTGCTTAATCGGATTAGAACCTGACAGCTCAATTCACTTACAATTTTGATTTTGTTTTTCTTTTTAATACCAATTTAATCACGATTCAATCCTTGATTTTTTTGACCTTTTTGGGGTCGCCATGCAATTAAACATTACTTAATATAGACTGTTCTTATGCAGAAGTAAATATTAAAACATTCTAAACATTACTTATTTTATTTTATTTTTAAAATTTCTAGTTAACTATTTTTTTTATTCTTCACGGGACGGGTTCGGGGTGCTTCGGGTCGGGGCACCCCTTCCCCCAGCTCGCCCCGCACCACCAATCTGTCGGGACGATTTTTTTTTTTGTCATCACTAAACGTGCATGACATTCAATTGTAATTTGTAAAATCCTTTTAAACTGACATAACAATTAACAACTAGACATCTTTAACACTAAATAAAATTAGAATAATACGCTAATCTATGTGATGACATATGATGAAATGAATGCAAGGATATAAATCCTATTTAATTAAATTTATTATGTGTGTTGACACTCGACTCCGAGGTCAATTAAGTCGGGTTATTATATGTGATGAGCTAGTGTTGATGTGAGGTCGGTTGATTAAGGTCAGTTCGGTTATAATTTGGCTTGCACCAGAAGATTGTGTAGTCAATTGAGGTTAAGGGAAACGTAATGATTGAAGATCACTGACAAAATATACTGACAAAATATATAATCCACCAATTAGTAAAATGCACATGAAAAAGTTTTACATCAGCGCCCACTTAATCTACCAATCAACAACTTTAGCTTCTTCCCCTAAGTAATTTATTAATTGTTGGGGACCACCTGCATATTTAACTCATAATGACTTGACAACTGAGCTGGTAGCCAATCAAATTACAACAACAAGCGTACTTCTTCAGCTCGGAATTGCAGTGACAAGACACGAAGTACAATGTACACTATATTTTTTTTTTGGTACCTAGGTATCCCAATTTAGTCACACTAATTTTCGAACCACCGGTCACTGGCCCCTCAGTAACTAGCGGAGGTAAACCGGGGGTTATGCTCAAGTTGACCAGGGTTCGAGTACCCCTTATACTCCTGACCCCAAGGGAGCCTTCCTCCATGGTTATTAGATCACCAAACTGCTATAACCAATATTGATTATTACATCACTCAGCTGCTCCAATCAGGAATCGAATTCCCCACGCTGAGGTTGCAAGCCCAACAATACCCTTCTTTTGCCAACTTGGATGTGCCGGGGGGCACAATGTATACTATATTTCCTCCGATAAAAGGAGGAAGAGGGATACAGAACACAGAATCAAAGAAATAACAAACTCTTTCATAATTCTCATATTTCAAATATCTCATTTAATAATAAAAGGGAATTATAGCACCACTTTTTATAATCCTTTGATTATACATCAATCAATTCGTGTTTATCCTCTAAATTGGCTTGGAATTTATATACTTATTAATACTTATTTTTCAATGTCGACAATGTGTAACCACTAAACACGTTTAACAACATTAATACTAGATAATATTACTCTAATTTTTCTCAAATAAGTCCTAGTCAATAGTTTTCTTAAAAATAACATTTGATTTTAAATATATAGCTTTTGCCCACGTAATGGAAAGAATAAAGGTGTACTAACAAGCACTAAGCCCCTTTTTATCTTCCATTTTTTATTTTTTACATACTAATTTTTAATCACATATCTACACAATACAAAAACTCTTACATATAAACTCAAAAAAATTTCCGACTTTTNAAAAAAAAAAAAAAAACGAACTCCAAACAGAGGCTAAAACTAAATTTTAATTTTTTATTAAATTGTTTTCAATTGTGATTATTACTGTGTCATCTAAACTGATTGGCATGTTTACATTAACAATATTTTTTTCTTAATAGAAAAATTACTTTTCTACTCTTAAAAAAAAACACTTGTTTAATCACTCGACCAAACAATCAAAAATAAATAATTATTGATGGTCAATGGTAGCGATTAAATTTTCAAGATAAATATTAACTTTATAGTATTCCAAGGAACTTTAGAAAAATCAGCCAACATGAAATATACTTTAGTTTAACTTTCAAGATAAAATTTATTCATCCGTCCCAATTATACAGATTGAATTTCCTTATTTTTTGTCTCATTTATATAAGGGATAATTGAAACAGTGATCTCAAGCCTTTCGATTTTTTGCAAACTTTACATAAACACTCACTTTGTGCCACCCGCAGTCCCAAACGTAAAAAATTAGCACTTGTGATCCAAATGGATGATTTTTGTTAGTTTGATCGTTAGTTGACCCAATAAATTTGACTTTGACCGATTTTAAAAATAGGTAAAATGACAACTTTGTATTTTAAAAAATTAAATTAGAAAAACAAAAAATAAAAACACATGAACCCATCACCCACTCCACCCCAGCCCATCCCATCCCAGCCACGAGCGACTCACACCACCCCCACAATTTCCCTCACCCAAACCAACCAACCATCAAAACCCCATGGAAGAGACTCAAATAGACCCAGCTGGCATGTTTCTGTAACTCCTTCACATTTATTTCTTCCACCATAAGCCCTTAAATCGTGATTGATCCACAATAAACTCAAAAGTACAAAGAAAAATGGAAAACACCAAAGTGACTGCAATGGCGCAGCCGCAGCAGTTCCTTTTCTTGCAGTAGCTTCAGCGCCGAAACAATAGTAAGTCGCCATTTCTCGATTCCCATCCAACATCAATGCTCATTTTCGCTCTACTCAGCACCATCTCCTTTACCATCGCCCCATTGATTCTCATCAGCCTCAACATCAACACGCTCCATCTCAAATCCCTAATTCTAATTTGATCCCCAATTTGCCCCAACCACAAAACTTTAATTCTTCTACCCTTAATAATAGTAGTGTCCTGAATCCCCAGCAACATGAGGGGAGAAAAAGAAAGCTTCATTTTTTCAGCATAAACAAAATTGACTTGGACCAAGTAATATGAGAAATGAGTTGTTGGAGTGTGAGGAAGAGGGGGGAAGAATCAGGGAGGAGACATTTTGGTAGGAAAAGTGGCAAAGTCAGTTAGGGATGGCAATAAAACCCGCTCAACCCGATACCCGTAGGGTCCCGCCCCGAATGGGGCGGGGATTACCCGCCTAATCGGGTACACGGGGCGGGGATAGGGCGAAGATCATTAACTCGAAGCGGGTATGGGAAACATAGTCCCCGCCTCGTTTAAAATTAATTTCAAATTTAAGTTTTTTATCGAACAAAATAATAAATTTATCATCATTTTTAAAGAGAACTTAAATTGTTTTTAACAAATGAGTAANTAATCGGGTACACGGGGCGGGGATAGGGCGAAGATCATTAACTCGAAGCGGGTATGGGAAACATAGTCCCCGCCTCGTTTAAAATTAATTTCAAATTTAAGTTTTTTATCGAACAAAATAATAAATTTATCATCATTTTTAAAGAGAACTTAAATTGTTTTTAACAAATGAGTAAAAAAAGTAATAATATATTAATATCTATATACTATATTAAAG
>CAIGRS010003042.1:0-10351 GCA_903798395.1 Fraxinus floribunda
GTAAGTCATTTTTCTAGTATGTTAGACAAGGCCAAGACGAGGTCAAGGATAGGAATTAAAATATTTCAATTTTGCTTCTCGTTTAATTTTGTCATTCCTAATCAGATTTGTGAGTTCGAGCAAATTAAAAACAATTTAAAGTTCAGGGATGTGGGGTCAAAGTTTAGGGATAGGTAGGGTATTTAAAAAAACACAAAAATTAAAATAATATATTCCCCGTATTTCCCGCCGTGGCCAAAATTTTTAATACCCAGGCTATTAAATTATAAACTGAAAAGACGATAACATCCTCGGGCCTTCAGAATTGACTTCATTCCACTGGAGTGCAAATATGTCTTTTTCATCAGATAAAAATTATTTAAATAATTTAATATTCAACGGACCGAAATTCACACTTTTTTATTTTTTTGGTATTTAACCATAAAAATTCGCGTGAATCTGAATTCTACTTTATTCTGATTTTCTCTTACTTTAACTACCCCTGTTATTGATCTTCAATCTCAATTTTCATCGATCTGTTTTTTTTTTTTTTTTTGTACGGTGTTATATGCATTAAAACTTGCATATAGATGCCGGACAATCGAAAATTACAGAGCAATGTTGAAGGTATTTTCTTCATAATTTGATCTTTTGTTGACATTTGATGATCTATATTGCTGATGAGTATGATCGATTCAATTTTTTGTTTGTTATTTATTTATATATGTCGTAGATGCTATGAAGTCATTGAAGATAGAAAGCACAGAGGATAAAAATGGTGATACGGGGCCGGGTCCATACCCGGGTCGACCTGGTGAACCTGATTGTATATACTATTTAAGGACAGGGACTTGTGGTTATGGAACCAATTGTCGTTTCAATCATCCGCCAAATGCAGGACAAGTAAATAGCAATTCAATGATATATCATGTATTCAAAGTTTATCAAGTGAAAGGAAGATTTTGAATGTTTTAATTTTTTTTTCTCTGTATTCTTGATGACTATGAACAGAGTGTTCAAAGCACAGGTGAACTTCCCGAAAGAGTTGGACAACCGGAGTGTGGGGTAATTTATTCTTTCCTACTTAAATGGAATGTATGTTTGCTAGCTAATTGTTTTAGACTGACATAGTTTGGTGTGTGAAAAAATATCTTTTTGAGTCAATCTAAATATAGCCAACCAATGTCCTTTTTGGACAATTGTTTTGAAAACTGTATAATGTTTCTGTTGCCCACGATTCAATGAACTGAAATTTATTGTTTCTGTACACTTTAGTTATTTCAACTAAATTCAGGATCAACTCCTCAAGTCCGTTTTCACATATCCATTCCATTCATACATCTTGTAAAAGTTCACTAAACTCAAACCATGTTAATTTTAACCTATTCGTTTTATAATCTATTCTGTTGGTAGGTCATTTTGGATGTCTCTGATGTGATCCACGACTAAAACTAAAAAAATGCATCAAGATAAAGCCTTCACGTGAATTTATAGATAAAATGTAAAAACTAAATTGACATAAGAAGAAGTTTCAGTGTCTTCAGTTTAGTGTATAATGAAAATATCTGCATTCTTACACCAAGCAATGAGATTTTATTTCTCATTTCCTTTGGGCAGGTATTAAAGTGATATTATTACAAAATTAGCACTGTTCATCTAATATTAGTGAGGCTATCTTCAAACATTGACTTGTAAAATGAAGTACCTAATAAAGTTTCTTTTGGTTATTTAGTGAAAAATGGTAAAGGATCTGTCTGAACATGGATTGCCCTTGTGAATTACTATGAATGCTGAATGAAAGTAACTTAGTAGGCTTGTTTTATATTGAAACCATGGAAAAAAAAAAAAAGAGGGCTGTGTATAATAAAATGTTTTCCCTCTCTGGAGTTCGATAGGTGATTTATTTTAACGTGAATGATTCTTGACTCAGATGATGTCCAGAACTTTCATTGGTTATCATTGTAGATGGTATGCTGAGTGAAACTTCATGCCTGCATGGACATGAAATTATTTATTGGTAAACATTGATCTCTCCACCTGCTGGATTGTTTTGCTTTGTTATGACATTCATCCGATGGTCCTTTTGCTGATGGGTGATTTTACCTTGTAGTTGTTGTTCAAATCATTTAGTTTTGGGATTTACTCAAATTATATTCTATATGCATATTTTCTTACATGAATCGTAGGCTTTTAGTTAGAAGTTTACAGTGGCTTCTGTAGAGGTTTCCATGCTTGGAGGTAATACACTCGAAATTTCTTTTCTTGTCAATTCAATTGAAGTGCTAAAAGCATAAATCAGCAGTGGAGGATAGGGTGAAGTTAATCTATTGATACTCATTTTAAATCTGTTGTTTTTGGTTATTTGCAGTGTGGAAATGCTTTATGAGCAGTACTGAAATAGGTTCTTTTGTAAGTCGGTTGTGCTGCCTCTTGTAATTAATTGCTTTTGTTTTGCAGTATTATCTTAAAACAGGTACTTGCAAATATGGAATGACTTGTAAATATCATCATCCCAAGGACAGGCATGGTGACTCATCAGTCGTATTCAATAGTTTGGGGCTACCTATGTGTCAGGTGCTTATGCTTTCTTAGTCTGATTCTTCATCTCAGTGTTTCAATTCTTTTCGAGGTGCAACTATAAGAAAATAGTTTGTGACATGCAAATAGCCAAATATTTCTGAGAATAGATGCGCGTAGTAAGGTTATAATTAATCATTATTGACCGTGTATTCAGGATGCAAAGCCATGTCCTTATTATATGCTGACTGGATTTTGTAAATATGGATATGCGTGCAAGTTCCATCATCCTCAACCCATTTCAGCTGCAAATGTACCTGCAGTAGGTCATATTGTCCATGGTCTAGGTGGTTCTGTAGTTGAGCCTTCCTCTGGTGCACCTTCTGTCGGTCAACTTCCAGAATCATCATTATCGAAGGCAACATATATATCTAGTTCCCTCCTTCAAGCCCAACGAAGCTTTATGCCTGTTGTTCTATCACCAGTGCAAGGGTGGAATGTGTACATGGTATGTGTTTTGGTCTGAAAGTAAGTTTGATTTAATCTTTTGCAGTAAACACTTTGCACACCACTGGTTGTTTCTTATGGAGAAGACCTTTCTTGAATGTGCAGTACGATAATGTCTTTTGCCGTTTTATGTAGTTTTATTCATTGGATTTGTTGGAGCTTTTTTTAATTCCTTCAATTATACTAGATCAACACATTTGTTTCTTTTTATGATCTGTTTTGAGTTTTCTGTATCTTATCTGAAATTGCAACATTGCATAGTGGTATCTTTTCTGAACACATGAATGTGTCAGCTACAATTTGATATATTAGCATTTCACACCAAGTTGAGTGTCTAAATCTCTTAATAGCAGCTCTACTTTTGCATGAATACTTGCAAAAGTGACACCTAAGAGGAAATTTCCTGTTATAGTTCTGCTATGTTGTTTCCTACGTAGGACAAGGTGTAAGCTTGAGCATGAGAGAGCCTGTGAAATAAAATTTACTTGAGAACTTGAGAGTCTATACTTAAAAACATAACCCACATACATATGGAAAAAGAGCAAATTACCACTTGAGGTTACTGGGACACTCCATCTCTTCATAAAAAAAAATAAAAATAAAAATAAAAAATAAAATAAAAAGAACATCCGCTAAGGTTCGATTTTTATAACAGATTGCCTGTCAGCCAAAAAAATTGTTTACAATTTACCCTTTTTCATTATACTAGATTGAAATTTTTACTAAATGATACTTAACTATAATTTTCCCTTTCATTTTTCTTAATATTTAATCTTTTATACCTTTCATTTAGACGATAGGATTTCTTTTAGTTAAATGAAACATTGTATTGAATTATAAAAATATGATTTATTTATTAATGAAGTACTATAATTTTGTAAATATGATTCACAAATCAGAAACTACTCAACATTTTTTTTTTTTTTTTGATAGGTAAATCAAATAATTTTATTAATCAAAAAAGAATACACGGGAAGTGTATTATCAACTTAAACAAGAAAAAAAAGACATGAAGTTAGGCAGTCTCTCTATAGGATTACTAGTTGCGGCTTTAAACCAACTATACAAAGTCATATAAAAGAATTTTCTAAATTGCTGTGTAGTCCGTGTTTGGTCTTCAAAACAACGGTTGTTCTTTTCTCTCCACACACCATATAATGCATCCCGGTATAAGATTCCAAACAAACTTGTAATCCTTATCACGAAGCTTTTTCCTCCATGCCTGTAACACATCCTCAATACATCTATGTAACACCCAATCTATATGTTGAGAAGCCAGAATATGATTCCACAGCCAACGGACACCATCACAGTGAATGAACAAGTGGTCATGTGTCTCCCCATCACTAATCAACATTATTATGTGTTTCATAATGTTTTTAATAAATATAATTAAATATTTATTGAATGAAGACGAAAAAGTCTTAATATTATGATATCAACTGTAATTATATGCAATCATATTTTGAGGCACTACAAAGTAAAATATATGTTTTTATTTTCCTGTTCATCCCTTAAAATGCTGAGCTTCGTGCTTCATATTTAGTCCATTAAAAAAGGGGTAGAATCAACTTTTTGCTATATTTTTTTATCTCTTGATTTAGCATCATTTTCTTTAATTTTTATTTTTTTAAACTCTTAATATCTTTACTTTGTTAAGTTCAGAAATTATAAAGAGCTAACTTAGCATTCAAAGTCCAAAGCTTATATTTTTATTTTATTATTTTTTGTAGATAATATTTTTTATTAATCTTAATTTTTTTTCATTTTTAAAGTAAAATCAATTATTACAAAATTATTAATATGAAATAACATACAAATTTTAGAGGGAAAATTAACTTCATTAAACTAGAAAGAATTTATCTAAATAAAAATTAAGAAAAAGAAAAATAATTATAAAAAGAGTTTTAAATCTAGCACAAAATGAAAAGGCGAAGTGAGAAGTGTATATTTCCTTTTGCTGACCCAATTTTTAAAATGTTAAGAGTGAAGTGTATCTATTGTGACACCCGAGTTCTGAAACCTGAGGGCCATAAATATAAATAAATAACCAAGATAATACTTAAAAGGAATACTTAGATAAAACTTGTTATCATTTGCACCTTATGGTACAGATTTGTATTTTGTACCCGCTGAGCAAATTATTGAAGAAATACATTATTTAGAACTATTTTGGGAATGATTAACTTAGGTTTAAAATTAATGGTTTTGGTGAATTTTCTCTCCACTTCTTGACAAGCCACACAGAGCAATTGATGGAAGAGGACTGAAGCAGGCAATGCAAGGCTTTTCCAACATTTTGAATATTATTTGTCTTACTTTCTGAAAAGGAAGGTTATATTTAAGAAATTGACACATATGGGCACAAATGTTTGATCTACCACTAGTTATGGACAGAGTGGTTGTGTGCAGTAAGCAACACTGTAATATGTCCCTTGCATGCTAAAATTATTACACTTCGGGATCTGGAAGGATTACTCACAAGTATAGGATAAGTCCTACTACTACATTACCTTGAGGATCAGATTCCAGAATTTTGACACACTGATTCCCATCTACCTCTAACCCTAAGTATCTTATTCATCAATCGGCAAACTAAAAGGTGTTATTACAGAAATAGCCACTGCAGTATATCTGCTTCCTTGATAAAGCACATATAGATCACAAAATGTCTGGTGAAATATTTCACACCAAATGGATACTTAGGGTGTGTTTGAGCCACATTATTTTGGAAGAATGTATTTTGGAATAATAGATTGATGAAAAATGTGTGGTTGAAAAAAAAAGAACAGTTATTGACGTGATTGAAAATATTATTTTATTGAAAAATGTGATTGAAAATGAGTAGAAGAATGAGAATGAAAATTTTAATGTGGCTCAAACAGGGGCTTAGATAGTACACTCTAGTCCAAGTTCAATTTATCGCATATGGCTGTTTGTGGCTTATTTACTACTTGAAACAATGCAATTTGTACCTTTCATGATTTATGTTGCAGTGCTAATTCATTTGTTCTTTTTTTTTTTTTTCCTGACAATTAGGGAGGTATCAACCCTGTATCTGTAACTAGTGGGCTCGGTCTGCCAGTTTTTAATGGGCAGCTATCAGCATCTCATCTGCCAGAGAGACCTGATCAACCGAAATGTCGGTACTTTATGAACAATGGGAGCTGTAAATATGGATCAGATTGCAAATATCACCACCCTAGAGAAAAGATTTTACAATCAGCATCAAATTTTCTCGGGCCACTTGGGCTCCCTTTAAGACCTGTAAGTTGATTCATTCATTAAGATGTCTCTTCATCTTCAGCAGTTCTGGTGACATGTATTTTAAATGAAAATATTATAATGCATTGAAAATAAGAGATTTTAAGTTTCTTCAGATCATAAAAATGCTGTCTTGCAGTAGAAGTCAAATCAGTTAGAGCACTAAAGTAGACATTTGTAGTTAAAGGATATGATGTACTCAACATCTAAAATATGACAATATTACTCCATGAAGTTAATTTGCACATTTATTCTTTGTAATTCCTTAGATAAACAAATGTTTTTTACAGAAACACTTCATTATATTAAATTATAATAATGGCGGGTTTGAATAAGCATATTTGATAAATGATGTGTTTCCTGGCAACAGCATCCTCTTAGTAATTGACATTCAGTTAAAATATTTTACGGATCAAAAGTGAGTGGTGATTTGTGGGATGATCTAGGTAGGACTATCCCTTAATGTGGCAGATGGCACCACTCTCACCCAGATGGATTAACTATTGGCTTATCTTGTGTTTTTTAGGTTGGGGTCAAATAACTTAAGCCAGGAAAAAGTACAAAATCCGAGTGCTTGACTGTAACCCTTTTTGCCAAAAGTTTTGCAGGTTCAATACAATTAAATAATTTTTCACCAAAAATTGTTGAAATCATATTTTCCAGAAAGCATCTCCAGTCCCTTTCCCATCGTACTGGTCCTCGCATTGCTGCACACAATCTCTACAGCTAACAAGTTCCCTGAAGAAGTTCCCGAACTGCAACACTGAATACTACCATATCTTATGATACCTTTAGAAATGCCATTCTGATCACCAATGCCTCCACCTCCATTGTTTTTAAAGAAAATTCGATCAGGAGTGGGAGCTAGGTTTGGTGAATTAGCAGGGTTGGACATTAGTGAAGAGAAGGTGACTATGCGTGGTGCAAATGGTTGGGAAAGGGATTTGAGTCGGAGGTTGTGGGTATTTTGGAGGGGAGGGAGTATAAAGCACCGGATTAGGATGGAGAAGGGAAAAGGGCAACAGAAGAAAACAAAAATGGAAATCAATGTCTAGTCACCTTATATAGGAAAGGAAAAAAATGAAAGGGAAATAAGTTTATAGTCAGCTGGAGGACTTCGAGTCCTCTTCGAGCTTGTCCACCTGTTGGGGATATGGTGTTTCTAAATGAGAAAGATAAGTTTCAGGAGCAAAATCAACGAGGGAAATTTGATTCCTAGCTGGAGTGTCCAGCTTGCCCATCTTGTGAATAATTTATGGCACTGTACAGTCAAAGTTTCTGTGAATTAGATTTATTTTGTAATTTGAACCTCTTCAGGACTTTGAAATAATGTGATAGGCAATGGGTTATCCTTGGTGTTTTTAAGCCCCTATTTGGTTTGGCTAAAAATCAGATTCTTAATATATTTTGATAAAAGTTGATGAAATATGTGGTTGAAAGTTGATAAAAGTTGTCGGTTCCATAAAAGTGGTTGAAAATAAGTTCGGGGAAAAATAAATTTTAAAAAATTGTGGCCAAACTGGGGCTAAGTGATCTAGTTTTATACAGAATAAGTTTTAAAAGGGGTCATCAGCACTTTGACATGGTAAGTACCAGTAGCTGCAATGGTTTTTCGAATGCCACTATTTGAAAATTGCTTGATATATATGAAGACTTGTTTCTGCTTTTGATTATTTATACGGGGCAAATATATATAAGGTATCTTTTTCTTGTGATTATGTCATTTTATGCGGTTGATAACAGATACAAGATTGTGGCTAGAAATTTCGGGTCGATAACTGATATAAGATTGTGGCTACAAAACTTGGATTATTTTGCAATGGCATGTCTAGTGGGTTGAGATCGTGTTTAGCTCATTGGTTTGGATCATGCTAAGAAATCAAGATTTATGTTTGATCCGGGACTTTTGTGAGATAGACATTGAGAAAGATCTTTTCCCGGTGTTTGGATCTGAAGGAAAAGCAAGGTAAATGAGTGCTAAACATAGATGATGGAGACATATTGCTGTTTATACATCTTGTTCGTTTCACTTTAAATGACATTCAATTTCTTTGAAATCTATCTAATCATTTTAAGAATCATCATTTTTCTTTGTGGATACAGGGACCAGCTTTAGTGAAATCTAATATACTCAGCCAGGGATCAGTTTAGAGAAATCTAATATACTCAGCCCCCAAAAAATAAACAAAGCAGAGGCAGGACGTGTGAGTGTGTTGGCACCTGTGGTGGGGTGTGGGTTTCGGTTTATGGCCTGGAAAATTATTGAGGGAGGAAACCCTTTTTGCTAACTAAGATAGATTAGATAATAAGGAAACCCATAAATATTCTTTATTTGGAGAAAGTTGACGAATATTGTTGATCATTAGTATTTGCTTTTCTTGTGGTTGATTGATATTTTATTGTTAAAATGCAGGGTCAACCTGTATGTGTATTTTACACTCTTAATGGACTTTGCAAATTTGGCCCTACTTGTAAATTTGACCACCCCATGGAAGGATACAGCTCCTTCCCTCTTCCTTCTCCACCCATAATTCATTCGCCTTGGCTTCCTTATCAGAAATCTCCTTCACTTGCAGTGTTATCTGAAACATCTTCCTCTAAATCATCAAAATTTATGGACTGGATCAGGAAAGGTGCTACAAGCCACAAAAAGCAGGATTCAAACATGAAAGATCTTGAAGATATGCCTGGACAGTCCGATTCTCGACCTCATTCATCCAAAGCGTCTTCGGAGATCACGCACAACGAATCTGATTGAAGTCAAAGTTTTGTCAAAATTGAAGTTAATGACTTGTTGATGCCTTTTTGTTTCTCTAGTTATCATCCTTTAGATGAATAAGTTTCATGAGAAAATATGACTTCTTTTTGAATCCTCAATTTTGTTTTGTATTGCTTAGCCTCTGTGGATTACTGTTCAATAACAACACACTTCCTATGGGTTTAGTGTTGTGACTAATACGTTTCTTGGCGACTTGATCGTGGGCAAAGTGAAAGTTGATTGACATGTTCTTTATATGGGTGTGAAAAATTAGATTGGCATACAATTAATTGGCAATAATGTTTCAAAAAAAAAAAATTTGGAGTTGAAACAATGACATGAAGTTCCTCTAGCAAAATTTTGGAGCCAATTAGCTAATGCGACAGCATCTATAAGAAATTGCCTGATATTTAACTTCGGCTGAGAATGAGGAATGAGAAAAATACATTGCCTTACTAGCAAATGCTTGAATCTGAAGAGGGGGTTCACTGGGATCTCTTTCCTCCTCCCTTTTAACACCCAGAAAAGCGATGAACATGCTATGATTCAAGGTGCATTTGAAATAAAACGACTCTTAGCTGTTGTCCAATGAGTGGCTCTAGCAGCATACGTGTGAAAGTTTGTTGACGACAAAGGAGATATTGATGTTTCATGTTAAAGCAGGGTTCTAAAAAGCATAAAGTGTTTGGAGTCATCCCTTTATAGGCGTCAATCTGTCTATTCATAGGTTGACGGGTATTAAATGTTTCGCGACATAGCAGTGTGAATTGACCGTTTGGAGTCCGTCACACGTTCTATCAACCAGGCTAAGAATTTGATTTTGGGAAGATCTTGGCATGCGTGGAGAAGTGAATATGGGGTGTGGCGAATGTGGAGTGCGGGTCTTTACATCCATCATGTGTGACGGATGAGTTCGGATCTTCTACAAAGTGAACAGTAACATTTCAGTTCTGGCTATTAAATTTAGTTCGTCCATATGAGTTTGGTTTATGGTAGGCGAATTGAGTGAACAAGGTTGAGGACACCTTAATTTAGTTTGTCCGAGGCGTGGTTGCACGAAAATCAAATCATGCTGCCACGTGGTGGACGTACTCGATGGATGAGGAGGAGGGCTCATGAGGGCCCGTAACAGTTGGATTTATTTAAGGGTGCGAAAAGATGTATAAAATGAAACCGGGCAACAAAAAAATTGAAAAATAGATTCTGTCCATTTTTAGAGTTTACACAGTTTCAACTTTTACATGTTGATTATGTGTTTTCGAAACATATTAGCATCCATTTCGATTGAGTATGTTATTCATGAGCATTTGTACGTGCATGCATGAC
>CAIGRS010003065.1:0-12505 GCA_903798395.1 Fraxinus floribunda
ATACTTCTACATGTTGAACTTGGCTAGGTTAAGCTCTTCTATGGTGCCTCTCCTTCTCCTACTTTACATGACGTCGAATTTTTTATGAACTTCTGCTTGTGCTTCTCCTCAACTTCGTGTGTTCATAAATTCTAACATGGGACACTTTTCTTTCTAACACATGAAGGGGCACCATGCAGTAGTAGTCCGTTCTGCTAGACTAAATTCTATCTTTTCTTGATTGTTTCGACGAAAGACAATTCAAACACGATTTAAAGAAGGCTTCACAACAAAGAATTTGAATGCATTGAAAATACATTGTTCATTGATGAAAGCAAAAAATTACAATTGCTGTTATAAGGGGTGAACACTAGTTGACAAGACTTCTGAACACCTTATGCCCTAGTATCTCGATGGGCAAGAATAGCTTCAACAATCCTCTTTCTTTCTTCAATTTAAATTATGATCGCTTCAACTTGTTTCCGGATGCGTCCTCATCTGCAAAATATGGTTTAAGATCACCGACATGAGGAACATTGTGGATTTTGCACCATAAAGGAAATTTTACTATGTGTGCGACTTTTTCAATCCGCATCACGATAGGTAATGGCCTGATATATTTTGGCACCAATCAGTAACATTTTCGTCTTGATAGTTTATAAACATTTATGTTGGGGAGTTTCACCATCACCATACCTTCTACATTAAGTTCAAGGAAACGACATTTTAGATCAATAGACTTTTTGTAGCATTTATGTGTTTTCTTAAGATAGTTTCGAGCAATTTTAATATTTCGTTTCCAATCCTGAGAGAAGTTTTTCACTTGAGAGGACTTTGTACTTTGATCAATATCCAAAGTATAAAGGAGTAACGATTGTTGGTCGGTGACAAACTAAAAGACTTACCAGTGAGAGCTCTTTTGGTGGCTAAGCCAGCCTATCGAATGAGGGTATTTGCTACATTATTACTAGAACCAGGACAATACTCTAGCACGAAGTTGAACTCTGAAAGTTCATACCAAAAAGCTTGCTCGCTCGAGAGTTTGGGTTGAGACATGAAGTGATTAACAACAATATTATCAATCTTCACAATGAATGGAGGCCCAAGTAGGTAGTGACTCATACTCTTAAGGCAAAGGACTATCGGAAACTCGCAACTTACCAAGTAATGGCTTTCTGCATTATTTAGCTTTCGACTTTTATATGCGATCAGATGCCCTTCTTGCATGATGACTCCTCCAAGGGCAAAATCTAAAGCACCTGATTGAGTTTTATACGATTTAATCCTTATTTGTATTCTATTCTTTCAACTGTTTTTTCTACATACTCAATTTCAACTACATATTCACATAATAAAATATTCTGCATGTAAACCCAAAATTTTTCCTATTTTTAACCATACGGTCTCTAAAGAATCACTATTTAAAACAATATTTTTCTAAAGATATAGCCACCAAACAAGGGCTTAGTCATATATGGCAAGGCCAACACAATATCTGTTCACATAGACTTCTTCAATTATTCAAAAGTAGCTTGGCATTGTACCTACCAATCCCAAGCTTTTTCCTTCTTCGTTAATTTGGTTAAGAGTAGTACAATTTTCGAGTACCATTTCACAAATCTTCAATAAGAATAACATAATCCAAGAAAGAAACATACATCATGTACGTTCTTTGCTAGTTGTCAATGACAAAGTTTAGCCTGAATGATTTTTCCCAAGGATTGCTTGTATTATATAAGAAGAGAATTATACAACCATGGTAAGAAAATTATACAACTATGGTAACAAATATAGTAAATACAAAAACCATTTAAGGATAGTAATGTAATCTTAATATAATCTTTGTCAATCTCAGACATCTCTTCTCAAATTGATGCTAGATGATCAAAAGCATCAATTTGTTAACAAGAAACTGATGTCGCGTCGAGTCGAGTCGTTGCCTTGGTAAATAGACTGGTTGTTTGAACTTCAGTTGTAATGTGCCGAAGAGTAATAAGGAAATCATCATAAGCCTTACG
The DNA here is from genome assembly GCA_903798395.1 of Fraxinus floribunda. Classification (NCBI taxonomy): domain Eukaryota; kingdom Viridiplantae; phylum Streptophyta; class Magnoliopsida; order Lamiales; family Oleaceae; genus Fraxinus; species Fraxinus floribunda. The sequence continues at coordinate 1,998 of CAIGRS010003065.1, forward strand.
TATAGAGTAACAATCAACTTCAATATGTTTAGTGTGCTCACTGAACATAGGTTAGCGGCATCTGAATGACACTAGTGTTGTCAGTATAAAGTAGAGTAGATTCAAGCTTGAGGGCAATCAAGTTCCAATAGAAAACCTCAAAACCAAACAATCTGAAAGCAGGCAGAAGACATACGATACTAAAATTCAGTGGAACATTTAGAGACACGATCTTGCTTATTACTTTGCTACGAAATGAGCACTCTCTCAAGAAATATATGCCAACCTGTAATCAAGCGACGAGTATCCGCACATCTAGCTCAATTCGCATCACTATAACCTATGAGCTAAAGAGAATAATTTGCATGAAAGAAAAGACTATTATTAGGTGTATCCATCAAGTATCTAATAATGCAACTAACTGCTGCCAAGTGAAGGTGAGCATGCATAAACTGACAAACTTGTTGTACTGCAAAAGATGTATCAGGTTGTTTAATAGTGAGATAATTTAAACTACCTACTAACTAGCTATTTAGAGAGGGGTCAGGAAGAAGAGCACCTTCCTTCTTGCGATATTTCACATTCACCTCCAAAGGAGTATCAACCGAGCGACCATCCTGAAGTCCAACTAAAGTAATCAACTCCGCCGTGTACTTATGCTGATGCAAGTTTTGACTGGACTTGAAAGCACCTCATGACATAAGAAATACTAAAAGGAACCCAAATCCATCATATGGAAAGAATCTTTTAGCCAAAGTTGAGATATCAATCCAGACCACCAGTTCCGATAATAACAATATCATCCACATAGACCAAAAGAAGCACAATACCCACCTCAGTGTTAGAGATGAATCATATTTGCTTTAGATAAATGAGAAACCCAAAAGGGTAGAGCTAAAACTTGTCAAACCAAGCACGAGGAGCATGCTTCAACCCATAATGCGAGCTCTTTAACTTACACACATCGGAAGATGGCAACGAAAACAATCCGGCAGGGAGTGTCATATAAAATCCTCCTTAAGGTCGCCATGTAAGAAAGCATTCGTGATATCCTTACTTAAGGTCGCCATGTAGCTATAGCCAGAAAAGTCCAAATCGTTGTCATTTTAGCAACATGAGCAAAGGTCTCCTCCTAATCCACACCACATTCTTGCTTGATGATTCCTAAGAGCTACCAATCGAGCTTTCTCCTAATAGAGTTCAGTAATAACCTGAGAATAGAGGTGTCAATGGACCAAGCCGAGCCGGCTCGGCCCTTAAAGCCACGAGCTCGGCTCGGCTCGTGGAGAAACGAGCCACGAGCCACGAGCCGAGCCGGTTCGGCTCGTGGATCGTCAATTTTTTTTTTTTGCTTTTCTTAGTTTTTTTTTAAATGTTTTTCACGAGCCGAGCCGAGCTCGGCTCGTCTACGAACGGGTCCGCTCGACTCGTGCTCGTCTTTTAACGAGCCCGTGCGGCCTGTGGATCGCTACAGTACGAGCCGAGCGGGCGAGCCGACGAGCTACTCGGCTCGATTGCCACCTCTACCTGAGAATAAGAAGTATGAACTATGAAATGAGATAAGGGTGCAGAGAAACCATACTAATTAGGATGATGTGTAATGCGAGTAGAACGTCAAATAGTAGAGTCTGAGGCGGGAACATGATTGGGATCGGGAAGGGAAAGTAGGATTGAGGCCTTTGTCTTTGATACACTAAACCTGGTTTAAAATGCTCTACATGATGTGAGCTATCCTAAAAGCTAGTTGAGTGGAGGCAAATAAGAAAATGACACAATATGATGTTGGAAGTAACACTAATTCTGAAAGAAAAGCATATTGCGAGTGATACAAAAACGATTAGCAACACTATCATAACAAACAAAACCCTTCTAAGCAATGATGTAACATATGAAAGCACATCGTATAGATTGAACAATAAGCTTATGACGTTCATGGAGAGGCAAATGGACAAAGCAAACTCAATAAAAAGTATACAATATGTCATAGCCAAGATATGTATAATATAGGCAGAAATAAGCTGAGTTAAAATCCAAATGCTAAGCAGGAAGTCGATTAATTAGCTGAACCCAAAATCTGGGCAAAAACAAGATTTCAAGAGCAAAACTTTGACATCTAACAAGTGACGATTTTTTCTTTCCGCCACTCCGTTCTGCTGAGGAGTATATGGACAAGAACATTGAGAGAGTATCATTTTTGACACTAATGAGACATAATCCCTAACAATGAATTCGAATACTGGAAGAGAACTGTGTCTCAATGTAAGCTAAAATTTTTTAAGAGTAGTACGACCTCTCTGCGGAGAAAATATATCTGAGTGTAATAACTAGAATTATCAATTAACGTCATAAAGTACATATAATGGGCATGTGAAGTGATGGGTTACATGCCCCAAACGTCACTATGAATAATATCATCAAAGCATTTATCAATACAACTATCATGAGTTGAAAATGGAATAGTTACTTTTCCCAAATTTATAAATATCACAATTGGGAAATTGGGAAACTGAGACTCATTTTTATTACCCAACAAACTTCATCAAATGAGATAAAATTAAAGTATTGAGATGACCCAACTGTTTATGCCAAATTTCATGTGTAAGCCCTACACTAATATAAGCTAAAAACATAGTAGTAGGAACAATAAACTGTAATGAGAACAATCTTCCTACTTTAAGCCCTTTCATGATTACCTTCTCTGATCAACTAGCACGAGAGGAACACACATCAAAGTTATTATCAACTAATTGACCGACCGAAATCAAGAAGATATTCCTTGATTATGAAAGTCTTAAAGAGTAGCACCTTGAACATCAGCATTTCATCAGCTTGAAATGCTTTAGCTTTCCAATTTTTGGGTTGTATGGGACATTCCTTGATTATATGCCTTGGTTGCCAATTATTGTTTGAGGACAGTTCTATGCAATATGATTGTATCTTTTGCAGTGAAAACACTGAAGTTTATCATACCTCCTTCCTTGAGCAGCATATCCAACGGTGACCCATCAAATGAGGATAAATCAACTCCAATATTAGCTTGGGTAACCACTTGTTCTCGCGCAAAAGTTCACCCAAGCACACATCCAAAGAAGGATCTGGATCGCGATTCAATAAACTCGCCCGAGCAACTTCAAATTCAGGTACTAATTTCATAAGAAGCCGATCTCGCTTACTAATAACTTAAACCTCTTGTGGAGCTAACAGAGTCGCCACAAGGACCTCAGCATGAATTATGTTGGAGTACTCACTCCACAAGGTCACGAAACTAGAATAATATTGCTCAATGGTAAGATTACAATTAGTGTAGTTGGCAATCTATAACTCCAATTGAAATCTTCGTGCATCGTTGTCTTGATAAAAGATTCGTTTTAAGTATCCCCACATCTCCTTAACATTAGTAAAACAACGTAAATTATTTACCATGTGCACCTCCATAGATTCGAAAAACCAAGAAATAATACGGGCATACTTCATTTTCAAAGCATTGGGATCCTTTGCGTCCTTAGACGCTTTAGCGGATTCATCAATATAACCCCAAAAGCTCATTTCCTTTTAAAAACATTTTGAACTAATATTCCCATATGGTAACTCTTTCCCGTAAACTTAATACAAAATGCTCCAATCGACATAGCTTGTAACTGTAAAAAATAAATTACCCACTCAAAATCTCAACAGCCTACACCAAAGAAATAAGGCCCATGCAATTAAATGGACCTCAAATAATAGAGCCCACACAATGAAGCAAACCAAAGATTGGGCCTCAAATAAAAAGGCTCACACAATACAAGGAAACAAACCGTAGATGAGCCCACACAAATAACACAATAGAGACGTGTATCGCTTCAATTGCACCAACAAAATTGTCGACTATTCAACTCCAATAACCAAACGATCTACTGTGAATCGATACTTACCGATGAAGAAGAAATTATACTCTCTCAAATCACATAGATCATACAAAGTGCACGCAATCACCTACATAGCCTAGGCTGTTGCTCAGCCATCCACACTCGAATCAGTCACCCACCGCAACATCCAATATATTCGACACTCAGTTTGCACAGATCACACACAGTTCGTGTGGTTCGCGCTATCTCAAAATACTTACAGAAGGTTGCATTCCCAACCAGCCAATGAAGTCGTCGATCAAAACTCGATCAACCCAAAATCTCAAAGCAAGAGTAACACATAAATTTTGAACACCCCCGAGCATAGAGAGGAATCCAAGCAACGAACGTCAACTACACCAAAGGCAGAAGCGAGAATCGAAAGATTTTGAAAATTCAACGATGGAGTCGAAAGGTAAGCTCTGATACCATGACAAAGTTAGACTGATTGATTTTCCCTTAGGAATTTCTTGTATTACATATGAAGAAAAGTATACAACTAACGTAAAGAATAATACAATAGGATAACAATTATAGTAAATATATAAGAATGGAAATATAATCATAATATAATCTCCGTCGATCTCATTGATAGTCAATCCTTGATTACCATGCCCTTTGAAACCATGTGGACTTTTCCTTGCTCAATAACGTGACCTATGAAGTTTACAGACATGCAAATGAGCACTTAAATGGTTTCGCATAATGTCCATCTCCCGTAGCTGGTTAAAAACCTTTCTTAAATATTTCACATGTTCCTCCGAGGTCTCTTTGTAAACTAAAACGTCGTCAAAGTACACCATCACAAAGTCATCCTAAAACTTGTAAAGTACCTGATTCATCATCGTGCAGAACGTTGAAGGAGCATTTGTCAAGCCAAAAGACAACCTTGAATTCGAATGCTCCATATTTGTTTACCACCTAGTCTTTGCTTCATCTCCTTCCTTGATCCGAACTTGCGAGTATTCAAACTTTAGATCAATCTTTGTGTAATACTTCACCTTGCTTAAATAGTTGAAACAATCTGCCAAAAGAGAAACGGGATAATTTTTCTTCAATCTTGTTCAGGACTCGATCACAACACATTCGGAGAGAACCCTTTACCTTTTCTAAAATAACACGGGAACTTCGTATGACAATTTCGTAGGTACGATAGTCCCACTTTTCAACATTTCTCTCAATTGTTTTCTAAGCTCCTCAAGCTCAAATTGAGACATATAATAAGGTGCTCTGACGAGGGGCTTGACACATAAACTAAGATCAATTGTCTTCCCTAGCAAAAAACTCTGGGGTAATTCATTCGGCACGATATCCTCAAATTCCCAGATAAGCCTTTGATGGATTTTGGAATAAGATCAATCCCCTCTTCGATCTCCTCTAATTGAAGGATGCCAAAAAAAATAAAAATAAATAAAGATTCATTTCTCTTGAAGCACTTGCTAAATTTCACGGTAGAGATGCCCTTCCAGCCTATGAAGGGGTGGACAGCTTACTCCTCATCATCATTAATGAATCAGAGTAGGACAACATTGCCCTAAAAGTTTCTTTGACGGGTACCTTGACAGCCTCCTCCTTTATGGTAAGGTAGCATTCTCTCCTATTTGAGCTCGACCTGGGCTTGAAAGGTCTATTTCCTCCCCCGTTAGATTAGCTATTCCCTTGTGGCTAATCTTTTCTAGGTTTAAGTTCATAGACCAAACATTTTGTGGCTACCATTGCGACACTCAAAATCAACTATCTTATGTCTTTGAAGTTTTGTGCTTGTCCACGATATCAACCCTTCTATGAATGTGAAGATATTATCATTTTATGACATGTCTCAAATATTCAACATGTACCGTGAAAAGGTTATCACACACTCTTTGTTGAAGCCCATGTGTTTCAATTCTTATAATGTCCATCGGGCCTCATAATCTACATTTTTTGAGAAAACTTGTGATCCAATCACCTCTTTGAGAAGATCCCAAAAATCGATTTAGACCTTATTGACCTAAATATCGACATATTTCGTCCACCACCATAGTTTTGCATCTTCACCTAGATATATGATAGTTGTCACCTTTCTTGCTTCATCTTCAATGGTAGCCGCAAGAAATTATTGTTCCATGTTAAACAAAAAGTTCTCGACTTTTTTGGCATCGCGTGCCCCTCCATAGGTGCACAATTTTCGGGATTCTGAGCCTAGGTGCATACTCTTGTGCGGAAGCTCACCCATTGGCAATTGCATGTTGGAGAACTCACAACTAAAGTCTCAATGTTCTCATTTCTCCCTATAGATCTGGAATGATTGCAACGCTGTGCAACCACCTCAAACATTTTGAAATAAACTATTATAATTGAAAGGAAATTATGACTTTAAATAATTTTTACAAAAGTACAATCGAAGTTGGGGCAAATTGAGACTACGAATCGGTCAAGAGTTAAATCTAGTTGCGGTCCTTGACACCTTGGCTTGGTTAAGTTCTTCAATTGTGCTTCTCTTTTACACAATGTTGAATTTATATCAACTTCGTATACACTACTCTTTATGATATCTGATATTGATCTCTAGATTCTCCAAGCATTATGTTGCTAAGTGCATGTGAATTTAGTATTAAACTGAGTTGGAGAAGAAAGTGAAAAATATTTTAGCTTCTTTTTATTAATTAATATTGTACACTTCAATTTTCTTTACCGAAAACATGAAATATAACAATTGTGTGGTTGTATTTTGGAAACTTGGCCTACAAATATCAATTTGACATTGTCATTTACATTCTCATACTTCTACGTGTTGAACTTGTCTTTGTTAAGCTCTTCTATTGTGCCCATCCTTTCACCGATGTCAAATTTTTTTATTGACTTTGCTTATGCTTCTTCTTTACATATTATCCGATTTTGATACCTCTACTCTTCAGGTACTATGACATTATATGTGTGTATTGTTGAAGTGGTTGATGTTATATATAGAAGTGGGTAAGGTGAGCTGGACATCAGCAGGCTGTTTGGGAAAGCTAGTCTTGTCAAAGCTTCTCTCCTCCAATTGTTTTACTATGGAATCTTATTCTTCCTAATGGCATGCTAGTCGAGACTTGATTCCTGTTGATAACTATACCTTGTTAACTATTGGTGCTTACAGTATACTGTGTGTATGACATTCAGAACATACTGTTTGAGTGAGACGCTTTAACATTTGACACTAATTATTTATCAATCATCCTTGTGTTTACTTTCTTATTAATTTGTTTATTATTCATTGTTAAGACATGATTTTAGTTTCTGTTTGTTTGTCAATGTTATCCAATTCCTGTCAGCCACATATGTCATTGTCGTGCCAAAAGTTATCATTTGTGTTATTCTTGAACACGACTAGGCACACACCTAGGCGTGCCAAAGGCAACATAGTGTGCGCACAAAGGCAGCAACATGGACATATCAAGACACAAAGGAACCAACCTAGAGACACAAAGATGCACATGCATACATTAACATGACTAGATAGAATTAAAAAAGAAAAATAAAAACCATCCATTCTCATTGGCTTTCTTTCCATTTTTACAGTTAGTTATTACTTAACTCAATATTTCTTAAGATCAGAGTCTATTGGAGTGTCAACTAGGTTGTGATGATATTGGATAGTTTTTCTTTTTTGGAAACACGTGTAATTCAATTATGTCATGTCATCGACAATAACCTATGGAAAAAAGTAGCTAAGCAAACAAAAGAAGTTGTAGGTTATATGCTTAACACATGTAAGTCAAACTATAACTATTAAAGTGTTCTTCAAATTCACACACGTAAGTTATACGTCATAGATAGAAGACTCGCTATCGAAAAAGCCTGTACCACGCACTCTATTCCCCTATTTTTGGAGATCTCCATGAATCTTTAGTATTCATGTTCACTAAATTCCACCCGACATTCTTTCATTGTCCTCAACCCATCACTGCGTCAGAGGCAATTCATATGGACATGAACAATCTTTGACCCGATATGGCATTATATATACAGCTAAATCCACTAATCCTAATGTGAAGAAAAGGGTCGTTGATTGCTACTAAGAACCTAACAACATGTCCTAATTGACTCAAATTTCTTCATAGTCATGCGAGATAGAAAATCTTCTCTCGAAAAGAAACTGACCAGAGATGATAGAGGCTATTCAATTAAAAAACATAGGATGATCAAAACGGCTTCATCCAAAAATTGACGGAATACAATCAATCTAGTTATAAGATAGTGGGGATATAGTAGTAACAAAATGAGCAAGCCCATGAACCTTCTTGTTCCCAAACGAGGTACGTAGTAACACAATCCAGAGCCAATAACTAAAAGAGCTGAGATATCCTATAAAACACTAGCATTAGATGCCAATAAAGGAACGAGGTATAGGCTGTAAACCACCCTCTCAGCATCAGACTCCACTGCTGTAAATGGTTAATATATAAGTGAAATGGGTCAACTTTGACCTCCAAGTTCAATGGGACCCGAACTCATATATTGAAGGGATCGAGCATATTCTCGTTCTACTCCGTGAGGTTATTAATGTGATATATTTATTAATCGAAAAATCATTTAGAATTGAATGAAAAATTTAATGTCTAAGTTACCCACTTGAAAGTAAAAAATGAAGAATTTGATTAGCTTTCCTAAACTTATCCCACATAGGAAACCTTGAAAACTTCTGTGATTTATATAGTGAAAGTTTAACAACTATATTTGGGCCTCAAAGGATGTCAATAGTTTTTAAAAAGGAGGAGATCTAAATTCTATTGGGTTCGATCATAAGTCGCACGAGCATGGGCTCGAGTCTGTGTTCGAATTGGAGTCCAGTTCGATTCATGTATAGGTACAGATACGGGTGAGTCAGTCTCCTTTTGAACAAAATTTATTTAAAATTTTGGGCCAAATTGTAATTATCAAATTATTTGGTACTTAGAGAAAATATTTTTAACAGTATTTTAAATTTCTACCGTAGGCTTGTTTCCGCATATTCTTCTTGTTTGACCGTCTTAGTGCTTTTGTTATTGACATCTATTAGTCAACATAACAGACATCTATTTATAAACCTTAACAGACACAGTGTGACTCTCTAAGTGCGTGCGAATGGCGTCTGTTTTTCTATAACAACAATCTATTAACTGATTTAATAGACGTCTATTAATAGAGACATCTGCTCATTTTTTGGAGGACTGTTTGAACAGTCACCACTGTTCTAAAAAGGCTTGTAGAATATTCTAATAACCAAGAATAAGTTTATAGATAGCCTACCTGAAAGTTTTCACCATTTTTATTACAAATATTTAATGCTTTAAATTTCATTTTCCTCTCCAAATTCTAATATTATTTTTTTACTATGAAAACATTTATTGAGTTCGTTAGAACTACTGATGTTGTGTTGCTTCCGTTCCTCTATCTTGGGAACTTGAAGCACCATAGAAGGGAGGGGAAATTGTCTTAATGACACATAGTTAAGTTGGTGGACTCGAATTAATATTTTGATAATATTGATCATCCTATTACGCTATTCAAATACATTCCGATAAATCTGCAAGTGTAAGTATTTTCATATTGATTGAACGAGAAAATAATGCTTCAGAAACATCATCCACTTCCAAATCCATGAACCCATCTTCCTTTGCACTGGAGGCCATAACATAAGATAGTTGATTCGGCAACTTCAAGGTAAAAAAGGCCCCTAATCTGCTGAGAACTAGCCACCACGACCAAACCATTGTGATCTCTCATAATGACTTTCAGTCCAATAAAATCCTCTTCGACACAACTATGGCATCTGTATTCAATCTCAGGTAACTCACATCCGATTTGCACTATCCAATACTGACCTACAGCCCCGAAATCGACAAAACAAATATTGGATAGTTTTTTTAACAAGACTATAACTTCTTTTACACGATCGATTATCGTCGAACCCATCAAACTGAACATGTCAGAATAAAATCTTCATTACCCTGAACAATTATACTTTCTAATATCATTTAGTCCATCTTACCAAACACGTTAACAGTAATATGGAAATCACTTTGAACCTAACATGGCCATCCGTTTCGGTTCATTTATGTTGCAATCGAGTCCAAGAGTCTAGAGACAAGTTTACAAAACCACTAGAACATTCACTCATGTAGGTCTTTAGGTAGAACATTCATTCAAGTAGATCTTTAGTCATATCTATTGAAATCAGATCCATCAGAAAATACTTCACTTACCTATATTGACGAGCAAAATAGAAAGCGAGAGGCAGCCATTAGTTAATGAGAGTTCAACATACCATTTATATCACGTAATTCTGCTGACTATGCTCTAGTTCGGCCTCTGCTTCAAAGTCTATGCTAGTGATCCTCATTGGGCCAATGTTAACTGCAAGAGCAGACTTTTTGTCAATGTTTGCAAGATGAATNCAATGTTAACTGCAAGAGCAGACTTTTTGTCAATGTTTGCAAGATGAATAAAAAATGGCACCTCAACCATCAAATGCAATCAAGGAAAATTGCCATCACCACCACGTAAAAGGCAACAAAACTACCTTGGGGCATATCCCCATCCAGCGGTCATGGACCGGTTTCAGATAGACAAAAGCCATAGCGCATTCTCTCTCCCCAACCCTATGGGGGTGGGGTTAGGCACCTCAACCATCAAGAGTTA
>CAIGRS010003086.1:0-11843 GCA_903798395.1 Fraxinus floribunda
ACTTAGTAACCGATGAGATTACTTTTTTTTTTTTAAATTCAGTGACTAATGGAGAATTTTTTTAAGTTTAGTGACCATTTGAAAACTTTACACAAAGTTGAATGACAATCAGGGAATTAACCTAGCAAGCCTGTCCAGTTTGGCATGTTTAGGCCGTAGGCTCAGAGAATAGGTTAAATAAAAGTACCTTTTACGTTTTCTGGGTTAGCCAAACATTGTCCCAATTTGCTCAAATATAAATCGAAAAGACACGTATGAAGTATGAACAGAAACATTTTGGTGGGCTATAGCCTGGCAAAGGAAGACTGCCCTCTTCCCCAGTAAAACCGTTTCGTTCCTATTGATGAAAATCAGCCTAGATTCAAAATTTTCTTCAGCACCCAACAAAATTCTCAAGATTTTATGGAAAAAAAATTGGTTCGATTATTAAGATTTCTTGTTATTTGCTAAACCCTTTTAGAGTTCTTGATTTTAAGCAATTTCTTGATCAGATAGTTCTATAACCCTTTCAAAGTTTTCGGTTTCAAGCAATTCCTTGATCAGATTGTTCTATAACCCTTTTGAAGTTCTTGATTTCAATTGCCGATCAAGAATGGCTGCCCGAAATACCAAGAAAATGAGAGAAACCTCGGATTCCGACCACCTCAGCTGTTTACCAGACAGTATTCTTAGTCATATACTCTCTTTTCTTGACACAAAATCCGCTATTAGAACTTCTGTTTTGTCCAAACGTTATGCACTTGTTTGGACTTTACTGTCAAATCTTGATTTCAAATATTCAGGCATTGATATTCCTGGTTTTACTTCATATGTTAACCATGTTTTGGATCGCAGGGAACATAGCATAGTTACCCGTTTTCGCCTTTCGTTGCATAAAAATGTGGATTCCTCGTTCGTCGAAAAATGCATTGAGTATGCGGCTGAACACAAGGTGCAGGATTTGAGGGTTCGAGTTTGTACTAAACCTAAGTCTGTTGTATTGCCAGGATTGTTGCTTAATTTGTCGTGTTTAAGAATTTTAAGATTGAATAATGGGACTTGTTGGAGTATAGAGTTACCAAAGTCACTTGCATTGCCTAATTTAAAGGTTTTGAGGCTCAAGAATTTTGCGTTTTCGGATAGTAATTATAATGGGGAGATTTTTATGGGGTGTCCGAATCTTGAGACTTTGGTTTTGAACAAGTGTTGGATTAGGCCGGTTGGTGAACTCAAGGTTTTGGAGGTGAATTGCTTGAAACTTAGGAATTTGGAGATAAGGTATTGGAGGAGTCCTTGGAGATGTTTTGATGAATGTATGATCAATGTGACTGCGCCTCGACTTGATACTTTTCAATTACAGGGTCATCTCCTTAAAGTAAATTTCAAGGAGTCTTTGGTGTGTTTAGAAAAGGCCTCTATTGATTTGTTCTATCCGATGTCGTGTGTAATGGTGGATACATGGGAGAGAAAGCAAAAGATGTCAGAAACTTTTATAAGTATGCTTGGCCGACTATGTACCGTGAAGTCTCTCTTCCTATCGACAAAGACGACTGAGGTATTACTGAACCAATCTTTATTTATTTTTCAGGCCTAAAGGAATAATCAAGACAAGATCAAAATTTGATAATTTATTTTGGTATCATTATTTAAAGATTTGGATTGCATGAAACCTTTTTATTGAAATAAATGATTTCGGAAAGAGAATTATCAATTGCATTCAAGTTTAAATCATGAAAAAACAGAGTTTTCTTCAATTTTTTGCTTTCTGTTGTTTTATGTTCAACTGGAATGTTGGGTTTACTCCTCAATGGTCACCAGTACGAGTCCCTTCAGGCCATTGATGTGAGTATGGCCGTAAACTTCAGGTCTCGTGGGATTAGTCGAGTTGCGAGCAAGTTAGTCCGGACATCCACAGTTATAAAAAAAATGTTCAACTGGAATAGTGTATATCACATGAAAGAGTAACTGAAATCATATTATATAATTATGTCATGTATAGAAGAACTATTCGGTTTCTTGAAAATTTCGTATGACGTGTGACTCTACTTCTCCTAGGTTTTGTCTGCCGTTTCCGATTTAAGAAAACGTGCACCGCTTACCTTTGACAATTTGAGGTATATAAGGTTCACAGCAGAGAATAAACACACGGAGAAGTGTATAACTATCAACGAACTTACACAGTTATTGAAGAGTGCAAAGAATGACTATTTAATACTCCGTGATGCTAAGGTACGGTTGTTGTCTCTTCAGCTTGCTATATATGTCTTTTAGCCTAAACTTAGTAAACCAACCTTATGACAAGATTTGAACACTTTAGTGCACACGATATTAGACATAAATTGAAAATATAAACAAAATTTTAACTTATTTTTCTTCATTAATATTGTTGAGTACTATCCAAGCATCTACACCAAACAGGTCATTAAATTTCATAAATCATATATTTTGAGCATTTCTGATTTGTTAAATTCGATGTGCAATACGTTATTTCGCCAAGCAAAAGTTAATAGTTAGCGTAGCATACACAAATTCTCAGTAAGGTCATGTTTAGTATGCAAAGCTGGAGAGGATTGGAGAGTACCAATGACCAGATATAGTGTACCAAACATGCTTTAATTGTTTATTTGGATTTGTTTAGTCTGTTTTCATAACTCTATCCATTCATAGGATTCAAAGAGTTGGAAGACCAAACCTAAGCGAAATACAAGCTACATTGCTATACGTGCAGGCGTTATCTCCTACTTGCTCGATAGCTCTCCTTCTGCAGAAAATGTAATTGTTGAACTACCAAAGGTATTTCTTCTCAATTGAAAGGCGAGCCAAAAGCCGAGGAAATCAATTTTGTGACTAACACCGATAATTCTCTCTCTTTCAGGTATCAGCGGACTAATAAAGAGTAAGGTATATGTTTACAGAGAAATGGTCAAGACCGGATAAAATATTGGTGATCTTGTTTTTGCCTTTATTTCTCGTCGAGCTAGAAAGAGAACTATCAATATTGGTGCCAAAATATATGCATCCTTGTCCTTAGAAATTGTTGAAATCGTAAAATATGTACTTCATAAGTTAAAGTTCAACAAATTTCTGTTGTTTGTTCTTAAAGGATTTAATTTGTTTTTGTCGATATTTGAGTATTTTGAATGCTTCAATGGATGGTATACAAGTTCTGTACAGATTTATTAGCCTAAAGAATCGAAAACGGGAATCTTCATAAGCAAATAATGTATTTGGTTGAACAATTTTCGCTAGATGTGGGTTTTGTTTATGCAGTTTGCAGATGTGTACAAGCAACAATTAATCTCGCTTGTTTTTGTCGATCCTTCATTTGCTCAATGTTTTTGCCTTAATAATATTAAGGATTATCGCTGTCCATAACTGAATTCTAGTTGTGCTCGGCGTGATGAGCAAATATGGGCATTGAACCTTGTCGTGTGCATACAGTGTGCCCTTTGGGCACAACGCGTTTGTCAATTTGGTAGGGGCCTACAATTTTGACACAATTTTGACGGTTGCACTGCAAACTTCAGTGGCATGTTTAGGTCCTGCCAACACGAGCTAATTGCCATATGCAATAGCTGAATGATATTGCCCCCCATCCCCCCGATGCTTGGAAATTTGGTTGAAGTAGGTTGCTTACAGCCTGTGTTGGATTGGAACCGTCGACTGCTTATGTTAATCCAAGTTAGAACGCTTTGTTCTTGGCTCTGCATAACATGTGTACTTGTACATCGTAGCATTGTTGGTCAAGTGGACTATTTCAACCCAGTAAAAGAATGATTCATTGATGATCTTAGCCTGTTAATAAAACTTCAAGACTTTCGTTAGACTCTTAGGGGCTTAAGGGTCAGGCAGGGATGCGGTTTCATGAACCTTAAGCAGTAGGAAGGTTCGATTGACGAGCATGTAGCTATCTTTACTCAAAACACTGCAGGCCAAAATTTGAATGGACATCAATTCCAAGAAATTCTACAAGCATGTACCTATCTTTAAAATCAAAACACTACAGGTCATGAATCCCTCTTCCTACATCAGTTTTATGGACGACAGTCTCTTCGCAATGAGAGCTTCCCTCTTTAGGATCATTCAGTTCCAGCACAACAAACAACAAAAACTAAAACATAAAAAAAGACAAAAAAAAAAACCCAAAAAGAAAAGGAAGGACAGAAAGAAAGAAAGAAAACAGAGTTAAAACATATGTTGATATTTTGCCATGGAAGACGGCATGGATTCATCAATAAGTTCATGTGCATAAAGAACAGATAATATAGGCATGTCATGCTGTCGAAACAAGGAAACACACAATTGACATTGCATGTGAGCAATTGACATTGATGAAAAACCAACTACGCTGGTGCCAAAATATACTGCCTGAGTTGATCAATTAACGATTTCAATCCCTGTCAACGAATTTCCTTCATGGAGTTGAAGGGCAACATCTCCAACAACCTGTTTAATTCAACGGCCAAGATGTAATTAAAAAATCACTTCAAGAACTTTTAATAATTACATAGAAGTAACATTGGCAATAGTCTAATATTTAATGCAATTGCTCGAAGTCCATCAAGCAAGCACACACGAAAAAAAGGGGGTGGGGGGAGGGGGGGGGGTGGGGAGATGAAAACGAACTCATTCTATATGTTACCAAGAGGGAGAAAGCAAGGTCGTTTGCACTAGTCAATTTTACAGATACCTCTACATTGATCATAAATACATTCTACATGTTACCGTTTCTTAGTCCAAGTAAAAAAAGTTTACTTAATTTGAAACTCACTCCTATGTTACTGTCAAAATGAGTAACTTTTTTCCAACTTTAACCAATAAAATAATTTTTTACTTCTTTACTCAAAAGTGAACACTTAACCTTAACCAAACAATGCCAACTAGGCTCCTCAAGAAATGCTACATAAGCCTTTCAAGTCAGATACCTTTGCCATTTGTCTGTAGGAATATTCTGTTACTCCTGCAACATGGGGTGTGATTATAACATTTGGAAACTTGACAATAGCATCTTCCGGATCAATTGGCTCAGTCCACGCAACGTCAATCCCTAATCCTCCCAAGTGGCCGGATTTGAGATGATGAAGAACCGCATCATAGCCTAAGAGACCACCTCGAGCTATATTAATGAGAATAGCACCCTAAGACAACCAAATAATATGTAAGATTAATACAAAGAAGATTTCAAGGATACGTATGAATCTCTATAACAAAATAATGGAAACCTTTTTCATTGAAGATATGAAGTTCGTATTCACAATGCCAGCCTGGAAGTAAAGAAGTGAAATTAAGCAAATGTAGGACATAAATCATTTACAATGTGAATTTGCAGGGGAAACATATAAATCACAGAGGAATCTGACCGTTGCGCTGTTCAATGCCAAGCAACAGACCACTATGTCTGCACGGCTTGCAAACTTTAGAATATCTTCATGATCACCTTTCTCATCGACCAGATCATCATAGGTACCATTTCCAACGTCTGAATATATCTTATTACATGTTAATGTTATTAAACAAAAATGTCATGAGGTCGAAAGAGATTCAAATTATAAAGTTTCATACCCTCGACTTCATGTGAGTTATGCGAAGGTAGAGCCCAACTCCTTTTGGTAGCAAGTATTTGCACACCAAATGGACGCAAACGCTTTGCTAAATGAATCCCAATATTTCCAAATCCCATAATAAATACCTAAGAAATGAGGAGAATGTTAGAATATGCTCAGTCCACTAGGAAAATAATATGCTCATCAGCAAAATCCAAGAAAAGTGAACCATGCATTAAATCTGATTGAAGTAAAATGTCTACCGGACAATCTTTCAATGACTTTATTTTAGTCCTAGCAACTGATGGAGTGTATCAAAATCACTTTCTCGTCAACCTTTACAGTCCAAAAACATACTTTCCCTTCAAATATTTTGAAGTTCATTTTATGACCATGAAAAGGCCAAAGCAATGGCAAGGAACTCGAATACAAGGACATATTATCGAGAAGAAACCTCGTGAGAAGCTCACCGTTTTTCCCAGCAGCGTGTCACCAATTGGCTCTCCGAGAGATTTCTGCTTTACAGCAATTTGCATATCATACTGCATTGACAGAAATTTCCAGGAAATTTTACATAGAAATGGCATACACTAGCACTTGTTCACTATATAGTTTTTCTCAAAGAAAATATATTCTTGTCACCAAAAAAAAAAACAATTCCACAGGGAATTTCCACACTCAGAAAGAAAACTATGTATGCAAGATCCACTTCATGTATGAACAAAGTGTCTAACTGGAGCTGTGCACCATTCAATCCATAAGATATATAATGAAACAGGAAATAAAAGCACTAATAACAGAGCACTCAAAAATGAAACTGATGTGCAAAAGCAAAGTCTTTCACATATCAATATCAGAGCGAAGGGGAAGAAAGCTGGAAAAAGAAAAGCTAACTATTCTTATGAGGGCTTTGCAGAACAGTAAATCATTAGAGCAACTTGGACTGTCTGAGGCAACTTGCTATAAAGCTGAAAAATACAAGATTAATATTGATAAAACTAAAAAGAGGACAACATGGTACTTGGTAGACAAGAAAATGAATCGTGATCGATTGCCTAGAAAATTCGGGTATAACTAGCACCTAAGTAGTCGTAGTTATCAATACTCCTTCAAAGTGCCGGATCTACTTCAATATCTAGTATCTTATTTGTATCTTTCAGAATAATCATGGAATGACTTGTATGGAATTAGTTATAGATTATCACAAAAAAACATGTTCTCATCTGCTCATCATTTCAGAACCATGCACGATTGGCACAGAAGGATGTCAACTTCAGTTTCTACACAATATATTTAGAATATTTTTCTAAAATCCACTTTCACAACTTCAATAATGGAGTTAATACGTAGACTAATTTTACATTTTAATATTGAAATAGACCAACTTGCTTACGGAGGAGACCCAACATCATGTATATTGCCATTTCAGCACATGAAGTTGCATTGCCTGTCAAATCACTTGGGATTCTGGCAACTTTGATTCCATGCTGCGTAGCAGCATTTATATCAACACCTAGAGTAAACAGAACGTGTTAAGATAGATAACATAAACAGTTAAAAAAATGCTTAACACTTCAGATCATTGTGGTTAAGAAAAGATGCCTTCTATGCCAACTCCATACTGCATGATAAGCTTCATCCGTTTTGCACGGGAGATGAGATCTGAATTTAATTGCATATTTTTTATTATGCAAATATCATAATTTCCAATAACATCAGGGATATTATCGAAAGCGACATCGTCAACCTGACAGACAGAATGATGAATGTCAGATAGATGCACAGATTTAGTTCTAAAGAGTGAAATGGATACATCAAAGATGAAAAAAAATCTTAAGTTGACAATTTTTTTATAATAAGCATAGGAAAACTGAAATATACAGATTAACACACATTTCAGAAAAAAAAAAGTATTGCAGATTGAAAACTGAAGCTGATGGCAGAGTTACTTTTTTTAAATAATCATTTCGATATTCCTTTTAAATTCTTATAGAAATTGGACGAAGTAAATTGAAAAGGATTCCAATTTTGCACCTTAAACTATGGCGTGAAAAACAATTTGAGACTGATCGTAGAAGAATACTTAAGGTCATTCTCCCCAACATTCACTTTCAGATATTTGATTCATGAAATGTATATCCAGTAAGCACTAAATAAACTAACAAACACAAGGAGATAATGCAATAATATGAAACACCTGTATGAATGGATGGCTTTGCAAATACTCTCTTGTATAGTTATGAGAAGCAGGAAAATAAGGCCCACAGAATAGAATCCGGGTAGAGGGTTCAACACCACCACCATTGCCGACCATTTCTTGAACCTTTCCCAATAAGCCTGCAGAAAGCTCATTCAAGTAAATAGGAATCCCCATTTTGTCTACATTTTAGTAACTGAAACTCACTACTGTCAGGTTTTGCGTTTCATCTTTAACTAGAGTTCTTACTCTGTTGCAGGTTTTAAATGTCCACTTAACCAATTATCACTGCTTTTCACTCCCCTGCTCTACTTCCAGCATAAAGTCCAAGCTATAAGCATGTGAAGGCAAAGTGTAATTTATCCTAACTTGCCAATAGTTGTGCCAAACAGACTTAAATTTCATCCTTTTCTGTCATATGATTGGACACAACCACTTCTAGCAAACTCATGGTTAATATTTAACATTTCCTATATCTCAGTTCCCCCATTTACCAGTTACTAAATTCAAATGCGCATCTATAGAAGTATGTATGTGCACTCCTAATTTACATCCACACCCATACACGGAAAACTGTTCATTTCTACATGTATTTGCTCTTTATTACGCACAAAATACGAGCCTCGAAATCAAAAAAGTTCATAAATACATCCATATCTTTTTTTTAGCATGCTTTGCTAAGCCTGAACAAAAAGTAAATTAACCTTTTTCCCAAATATGTCTCAGCATTCTAGGAAAATATTTTCGGGGGATTTTTAGCTCAAAAACCTACTTTTTAAAAACTAAATGCTGCCAAAAATCATTCACTCTAAAAAAATAAGGCTCGCCCATTTGTTCAATTCAATTTTAGATTTAAGGATCATCTTTACTCACTAAAATAATTCAAAATTAACCCACTAATCCTCGCATTTTGAAGAACAGAATATCTACAATCCCATAATCATAATTCTCAACTCTAAGCTTAAAACTATCCATAAACAAAAGAAACATTTGACAAAGATTCAGTGCATCTTAATCGAACTATAAACAAAAAGAGCAAAACGAAGAAAATAAAGTTGTTCGAAATGGGGGGTCAGAGTACCTGGAGAAGAAAAGCAGTGGCGTTGCTGCTGACAATGCGTCGGAACAAGAATATTGTACGATGATGCTTTCCTGATTATACTAAAATGTTTGTGTAATAATGATTTGACGATTGTGGAGAGTGACAAGGAGGTAGTTTCACGGCACAACATGAGGGAGGAAATGAAAGCGATGCACTCCAGCAATGGTTTGACTACACCAGTCAATGATTATAACCTAACCCGTTTAGCTAGGGCCAAGACCCAAATAGAAATGAGCAATTTAAGATCCAAAGTGATGAGATCCGACAAGTAGTACTAGTTCGAACTTGCTTTGTGATTTTCACTTGCGACTAGTCAAACTTGACCTTCGATCAAATTAAGCCCCGACGTGATACCGATTAAAATTTTAATTTTAATTTAAGTTAAAGTCAACAATTAATTTTAACCACATTTTTTTATCTTTTTTTTTTTTTTCAAAATCTACTAAAAATCTGATTTTAATCGCCACCAAA
Organism: Fraxinus floribunda; assembly: GCA_903798395.1. NCBI lineage: Eukaryota > Viridiplantae > Streptophyta > Magnoliopsida > Lamiales > Oleaceae > Fraxinus > Fraxinus floribunda. The sequence goes on from CAIGRS010003086.1 coordinate 9,293, forward strand.
TAGGGGCTTAATGTGCATAAAATTATAGTTTATGAAGTAAAATAAAAAATAAAATAAATTGTAATTCAATAAATATATTAAGATAGTAAATGTACGGTTGTAGATTAAGNTATAAAAAATTATTAAAAATCTGATTTTAACTCCCACCAAACAGAGGTCAAGACTCTTTCAACGCTCGACTATTGTTCAAATTTCAACTCCAAAAGAATATTTATTGAGAAGGAGAAGTATCAATTCTACAAGTAGCTTGGCTAAGTGATCGAACAAGACTTAAGCTTACTCACTTTCACTAGCAGGCCGGTCCCATAGGTTCTAGACGGATGGTTTTGAGGCCAAGTAAAAAATAATCAAGAATTCATAAGCTTTGAGTTATGTCTTCGCCTTATACTAATCGCTAACAAACACCGATTAATGTAATACGAAAATCAAATATTTGAATCAGAGATAGTACTGATGCAAATTTTTGTAAAACAATAAAAATTATCGATATCATGATGATTATTGCTAATGCATTACCATTCAATTTTTAAAAATCTCCCTACTTGAGATAATAATCAAGAACATTAGCAACTTGTTAGGTTATACTTATCCTATATCTCATGGACTATGTACAACTAGTAGATATGAGTGTTTCAACTATCCTTACATCTGCAAGAATGTTTGACGAACCAATGTCTTAGAACTTGGAAGGCTAATCATGTTACTTCTACAATTTTGTTGTGACTACTATAGAGAAATGATGTCCACACCAATAGCACTACTAAAAAATGGAAAGAATAAAAAAGAATAATTACAAGAATATTTGATCGTCGATAAACATTTCAACAATCACTCTTTTTGCTGTTCCTCGAATTTTGTAGAGTAGATGAAATAAGAGTAACGCTGTTTTTACATTATATGGCATGCCATTTTGGTTCCTAAATATTATTTTAAACGTTGACTTCAAAAAGGAAGTTGAGTTTGCAAAATAGCACCGAGTGAGAATGAAGTTTCCATGAATAGAAGAAAATGCTTCGTGAGGTTGTTACAAAACTCAGATGGTTTGTGGAGAGTACGCTGAATAAGGAGCTTTTTATAGTCTTTGTATTTTCAATTATGTACAAGTTATTAAGACAAGAATGTTAGAAGAAACAATTTTTTGGTGGGCTAATCACGGTGCTTCTTGTCGCAAGAATTGTTGGGAATCTACTTAATCATGCGCAGTGGAAGTAAAACAATTTCGATTCCCAAACAAAGATCTGCTTTATATTTATATAGAAACTGTTATTAGAATTGTGCCTTAGATGAATTGTGCAAACTCTTTTGTCGATTCACAAACTTCAATGATCATGATCTGCAATCCAAACTATCCAATTGTCCAGCCTCCAATAGTGATCCACACAGAGAACAGGAATGACGGCTAGGGTTTTTTTTCTCGTGCTAGCAAGAATAATGAATTTTCTCATTTTCTTTCCAAACCCTAGTAGCCATTAATACAAGTCCAAACAGGCTCAACCCGTCCCTTAAACTTAATCCGGTCCAATATTTAATTAATTTACAAGAATAAAAAAATGGAAAGAATAAAAAAGAATAATTACAAGAATATTTGATCGTCGATAAACATTTCAACAATTACTCTTTTTGCTGTTCCTCAAATTTTGTAGAGTAGATGAAATAAGAGTAACATTGTTTTTACATTATATGGCATGCCATTTTGGTTCCTAAATATTATTTTAAACGTTGACTTCAAAAAGGAAGTTGAGTTTGCAAAATAGCACCGAGTGAGAATGAAGTTTCCACGAATAGAAGAAAATGCTTCGTGAAGTTGTTACAAATCTCAGATGGTTTGTGGAGAGTACATTGAATAAGCTTTTGACCTTTATTCATTCTCTAAAAATATGGGTTTGTATGAAATTTGAAAGATAATAGATTTTTTTTTTTTTTTTGAGTTCTTTACATTTATTTTTATATGTTAATACTAACCTGGATGAGGACACTAGCATTGAAACTTTCTCATGACGAGCCAAAGTTAGAGAAGTTGACTCTATATGATGATGATAAGTAAAGTTTGTATATTCAATGAAGATTTTAATGGGTAATGGAGTAATATTAATAGATTTTGTTATCAATTATGCTACTTGTACAAAAGTGATTTACAAAAGTGTATTGACAAAATTATATTGTAAGATTTAGGTCATTGATTCAAAAACTGTTTTTTAAATCATTGGCTAAAATGTTGCCAACACGTATTTGTTATTTTGATACGATTAGTTAGATTCTATGGACCGTTCCTAGTTTTGTGATTATTGTCATTTTATACAGTTTTTGTTTTGCCATTGGATATTTGAAATGAGACAAGAAACCCAAATTCAACTATGTCCTAGAAAAATCGAATTCAATTTTACACCGAAGTTAGTGCAACTGTTCGCGTGAAACTCACAAATGTACATGATTGTTGTACAAGTAATAATATATGTAAGTTAAGAGTATCGTTGACACAATGAATAATGTCTAATTTGTAATTTAATAGCTACTGTTAAATTCGAATTCGAAGTGTGATGAAATCAAAAGA